>CAUYUJ010022081.1:115764-128849 GCA_963575745.1 Prorocentrum cordatum | reverse complement strand
ACCCCTCTCCCCTCCTTTTCTTCGGGGAGGGGCTCCGTGCTCCTT
Source organism: Prorocentrum cordatum (assembly GCA_963575745.1). Lineage (NCBI taxonomy): Eukaryota > Dinophyceae > Prorocentrales > Prorocentraceae > Prorocentrum > Prorocentrum cordatum. Next base: position 128,804 of record CAUYUJ010022081.1, on the reverse strand, counting down.
CATTGTTCCACAGCTTGACTTAGGTGTTCCTTAGGTTTCCGTTGAGAAATCGAAGTTTAACATATGGAAGAAAAGGGTCTCATTCCTTATTTAGGGAGGGTTCTTTAGGTCAACGCCCCGACTGCACGGCTTCGGTAGTGGTTTTCCCGACGTTGCGATTTCTCGCAACGTCGGATCTCAGGGCCTGCTCCGGCCCCACTTCTCGGCGGCGAGCCCGTGGGGGAAGGGAGAAGGAGAAGGCCTTCTCAGAAGAGCTCCGGCCTTCCGAGAAGTGTTCTGAGCCTTCCCCGAAGACACCAAACAAAAACTTATCCGAAGGCGGGAGCGCTCCTGAGAAGCCCCGCCGCCTTCTGAGGATGCCTTCTTCTTCTTCTTCTTCTTCTTCCCACTTGCCCTCCTCGCTCGCCGCCGAACTTATCGGGGGCGCGCAAACATGGATCGGGGGAGGTGCCCTCCCCAAAGTGCGGCTGGTGCCGCCCCGCTCGGCGGCGGAAATCCGCGATTCCCCATGGAAACGGGACCCGTCGCCAATCCACGCCCCCTTGATCCATGTTTGCGATCGCCTGATTCTGAAAAGCCTCGCCGCCTTCTGTGGAGGCCTTCTCCTTCTCGCTTGCCCCCCCTCGCTTGCCGCCGAACTTAGAGAAGGCCTCCTGGGTTCCCGCCCCCTGGCCTCCGCCCTGCGCCCCCCCCCCCGCCGGCGTCCTCCGTGCCGTCTTCTGTGCATGTCCCCCGGCGGCCTACTCAGGACCGCGCACTTTGGCATACTATGGGACGCACAGAGACATACTAATACTATATGCCCTCCTTGGAGGCGCGCGTCCGACCCTAACACATAGTATGCCCACCTTGTAGTATATCGCTTCCCGAGCGGCGAGGCCAGAAAGCGCCCGCCACGACGCATGCACTGCAAGATTTCTCGGTGCGCGCGTCGCCCGTGGGGGGGAGGGGGGGGACGCACACATAGTATCATATGGTTACACGTCGTTCATTTCTAATCATGCTCATTTCTAACTGTGCTCGTTTCTCATTGTTCCTGGCCCCCCAAGTGGCCAGGAAGAGGCCCGGGATAGAATAATTAGAACTGAAAGGATTTTGGCCCCCCAAAAATCAAAGAACCCTCGAGGAATAGAAATGAACAGCGTGTAGGGTGACGCCAGCACTGTGCAGCGGGTCCCGCGGCTTCTTATGCGCGAGAGCCCGCGGGCCTGGCCTCGCAGGACCTCCGCGCGGGCCAGGCGATGCTCGGCTCGTCAGCCGATGCCGAGCACAGTCAGCCCATGCGGCGAGGACGCACGAGAAGGATGCAAGTGCGGACAATAATTATATCCATATCCAGAGCATCTTGGAATGTTTGGGAAGGGGTACCGCAAGGCCGAGTCGCACTGGATACGGATCAAAATCGAGTCTTTGGGGGCCAGATGATTATCCATATCCAGTGCGCCTCCAGTTTCTGGGGAAGGTAGCCCAAAACTCCAAGACTCACTGGATGCGGATACAACTACTGCCCGCAGCAAGGGCCCTGGATGGCCATGCCTGCCTTCTGCGAGCGGGGCGCGGCCAGCAACAGCGGCCAAGGGTTGGGCCGAAGGGGAAGGATGCGAGAGTAACACTTTGAAAGTTCCTCATCCTCACTCTGCGGGTTGACTGCATGTCCTCTGCTCAGCGCTGCCCTCCCACCGCCCACGCCACCATGTCACGACAGGGCGTCTCTAAACAGCAGGCCCCCGTCCTCTTGATCCTCCACCTCCTCCTCCTCTTCCTCCTCCTCTTCCTCCTCCTCCTCCTCCTCCTCCTCATCCTCGTTCCCCGCCTCCTCCCATTCCTCCTATCCTTCACATGCTCACCCAGGTCATCCTCCTTCACCTCCTCTGCCTCATACTCCTCCTCCTTGGGTCTCGACTAAAGATGGTTAAAACATGTGGCGAAAGAACAGCACCCACCCCAAACATGAAATGTCTTTGTTTTTGAATGCGCGGTCCCAGGAAATCCCGACCCTTTCCTCAGAGCCGGTTTTTCATCCTGAGTCGCTGTTTTGACAGTCCCCGGGCCCGGCGAAGGCCCCCAGAGGCAGAACATTGCCAAAAACCTCCCACAGTGCTTTTTCACGACGCGAGCATGTCTCGGCACCGTCGGGGAAGCGGAGAAATCAAGGGAGGCTGGTAAAGCGAGGACCGTGGGATCCCTTCGCATCCGTGTCGCCAACGCCCATCAGGCAGGACCCCTTCCTCTTCCTCCTCTTCCTCCTCTTCCTCCTTCGCGAACCTCGGACGCAGATAAAAAAGGCACAGAGGGGTACTTTTCGGTCCGCACACCATCCCTCTGGTAGGTGCGCCCACCGCAAACCTAGCTCCCTAATTCTATCTCAGTCGGGGCTAGGAAGGGGCAGCGCTCATGACGTGGTACTACAGAATACCACTGAGCAAGAAATGCATTCAATCTGAAGCAGACTGGCACTTGCGATCGTACTCTCAAGAGTTGAACTAGTGAGTGAGAGGCTGTGTGATCAACATCCCCGGCCACCAGCAGTGACCCCCGTGTCTACAGACACTGGATTGCTGCGAACCGGGACCTGTCGGCCTGGTCCCCGCTTAGAAACACCGTAACAATGTAATCATGGGATGCTCCATCGCCACGGCAACAGCAACGTCGTGCACACACAAGACCACATAACGACAAAGTAGCTGTCTGCAAGCCTGGAAACACACGAATTTCAATCGATTGGATATGTAACCCTGCCATGCGCGTGCCCGGAACCGAGCACGTGCAGACGAATTCTGACGTCCACAGAGGACCAGCTTCCTGAGCGTCCTTCTAAGGCCTCCGACGCCTTTGTGCAATACGTAGAGTTCTGGAACTCTCGATCCCAGGTATTCGATGTTTCAAGACTCGGATCCCGAAAGCCCTGACCCTTTCTTCAGGGACGGCGTTCCATCCCGAATCGTTTTTGACTGTCCTGGGGCCTCGCGAGGGCCCCCCGAGGCAGCGAACAGCCAAAAACCTCCCGTCGCCATGCTTTCGCGACGCAAGAATATCTGAGACCCCGTGCTTCGAATGCATGTCGCGGCGTGGGTTTTTTTCCGTTGGTCTCCGGAGGCCCAAGCTCCGGGCACTTGGCCACATTTGGCCCCTCCTCCTCCTCCTCCTCCTCCTCCTCCTCCTCCGCCTCCTCCTCATCCTCCTCCTCCACCTCCCCCTCCTCCTCCTCCTCCTCCTCCTCCTCCTCCTCCGCCTCCTCCTCCTCCTCGTCCTCCTCCCCCGCCTCCGCCTCCGCCTCCTCCTCCTCCTCCTCCCCGCCTCCTCCCTTCCTCTCTTCCTCCTCCTCCTCCTCCTCCTCCTCCTCCTCCTCCTCCTCCTTCTCCTCCTCCTCCCCCTACCGAGAGAGTGGGCAATCGCCACAGCTTCTTCGGTGGTGGCTGGCCTTTTGAGGCGGCCCTGCGCCCGCAGACTCCGACGGGGGGCCCGAGAAGCAGAGGCAGGAGGGCCCCGAGCACCTGGGGTGGCGGGCTGCGGCCCCGGTGGCGCGCCAGGAGGAGCTGCAGCAGCTGGGGGAAGGCAGAGAGGGAGAAAAGGGACGAGGAGAGCGAGGAGGGGGGGGGGGGGGGAGGAGCGCGAGGAGCAGGAGGAGGGTGGGGAGCAGGAGGGAGGAGGGGGGCGGGGAGGGGCAGAGGCCGGCAAGAGGACGGGCCTCGAGACACCGGGCAGCGGCGACGCAGGCTGGCCGCACCCCGCGGGGGAGGGGGCTGCCAGCGCAGGGGGCGCGCTGCGGAGGCGGGGCCCTGCCGTCGGCAGCGCCCGCCCCCGCCGAGGGCTCCAACCGCAGAGGGCCCACAGGGCCCTCCCGCCCCCCCCTCCCCCCCTGCGCAGCGCTCGCCGCCGAGGGCGCTCCGGCCGCCGAGAGGGCTCCTGCCGCCCCAAGCCCGTGCAAACGAGGCGCTGGCCAGGCGGCCTCACACCGCCGACGTCCTGCGCCGGCTCGCGCGGGAGTAGCCGACCTTTGAGGCACTCCTCCCCCTCCGCGCGGCGCGCGGGGGAGGAGGAGGCGGAGGAGGAGGAGGAGGAGGAGGAGGAGGAGGAGGAGGAGGCGGAGACGGAGGCGGATGAGGAGGCGGAGGAGGAGGCGGAGGAGGAGAGGAGCAGGAGGAGGAGGAGAGGAGCTGAGGAGGAGAGGAGGAGGATGAGGATGAAGGGGCTGAGGAAGAGAAGGAAGAGGAGGGGGATACAGGATGAGGAGGCGGGGAGGAGATGAGGATGCGGAGGAGGAGGAGGGAGGAGAGGAGGAGGATAAGGAGAGGAGGACGAGGCGGAGGAGGAGGCGGAGGAGGAGGAGGAGGCGGAGGAGGAGGAGGAGGAATAGAAGGATGAGCTCTCACACCCGTTCGTGCGCTTTTCGCGATAGCTATATCGCCCGTGACCGGCCTCACTGCCTGGTTGGGTCCTTCGTCAGGCTAATTATTCGACGTTTCGACACTGGGCGGAGGGGGGAGGAGGGGGTTTGGCCTTGGACTCCTTGGACCTCTGCTTAGTGCGACTGTTTGGGACCGTGCGTCCTATGGGGGAGACCCCATCTGCTCGAAACGGGCACCAGAAACAGCCAAGATCTATTCTGGGGGGGGAAGGGGGTGCAAGGGCCCGCGCCGATCGGCAAAACAATGAATGAAACAAAAGCTCACGATTGGAAACCTCGTCCTCCTCCTCTTCCACCTCCTCCTCCTCCTCGTCCTCCTCCTCCTCCTCCTCCTCCTCCTCCTCCTCCTCCTCCTCCTCCTCCTCCTCCCCCCTCCCCCTCTTCCTCCTCCTCCTCCTACCTCCTCTTCCACCCCTCCTCCTCCTCCTCCCTCCTCCTCCTCCAAATCCACCTCCCCTCCTCTCCTCCTCCCTCCTCCTCCTCCTCCCTCTTCCACCTCCTCCTCTTCCTCCTCCTCTCCACCTCCCCTCCTCCACCGCCTCCGCAACCTCGCTCCTCCTCCTCCTCCTCCTCCTCTACACACACCTCCTCCACCTGCTCCTCCCTCCTCCTCCTCCCTCCTCCTCCTGCTCCTTCCTCCTCCTCGCTACTCCTCCTCCTCCTCCTCCCCGCCTCGCCACCTCCTCCCCCTCATCCCTCCTCTCCTCGCTCCTCCTCTCCTCCTCCTCCTCATCATCATCAACATCATCCCTCCTCGTCCTCCTCGTCCTCCTCGTCCTCCTCGCTTCCTCGCCTCCCGAACCTTCCTCCTCCACCCGCCTCCTCTTCTTACCTCCTCCTCCTCCTCCTCATCCTCCTCCTCCTCCTCCTCCTCCCCCCCCCCCTCCGCCTCCTCCTCCTCCTCCTCCTCCTCCTCCTCCTCCTCCTCCTCCTCCTCCTCCTTCCATTGGACACATCAGGACGTGGCGTGTCTGGGCACTCTGCGCAGCCGCCGGCCACGGCGCGCCACACCCGAAGCGCCCAGACATGCTCACGCCGATCGCGCACAGTCCCCGCTCTTCTCGGCCCCCTCGGGAGCCCCTCGCCGGCCGGCGCTGGGACCGTCCATAGACGACTGACGATAAAACTCCTCCTCCTCCTCCTCCTCCTCCTCCGGCGATCCAGGCAGCAAAGATCGCGACGGTCTGCTTCTGGCATGTTCCAGGGCGGCATCTCGGACGAGACAGAGCGTGTTTTTTCTTTTTTATATAAAAGATTCTGGCAATTTTACTTGCACGGCGCTCGCCCCCTGCCCCCCGCCCCTCTTCGAACGAATACGGTGAGGGCACTGGATAAGGAACCATTGGATAAAGGATCCAGGGTCTGGAAGCTGGTGGAACGCCAATCGTGTGTTGGCCATGGTCTCACCGCCGCCCTCATCAGATAAGGAATCCTCCGGGGTCTGGAGTCTTAAGACACATTTCTTAACGAACGCCCCCACCGTCGTAGCGTGCAAATGCCTTTCAACTTGTGTGATCTCCGCACGCGCAAGTCGTTGGCGGCTTGCCTGAGGTTCAGCCCCTCCCCTCACCGTCCATGAAAGTAATCTTGCCGGGGTCTAACAAGAACAGGCTAATAGCGAACACTCGTGCCACATTCATCGGTCAACGCCTCCCCCTCCCCTCAATGTTCAAGTTAGCGGTGGGTCTGATGAGTTGCACTTCGACCGCAGTCTCCTCCGCGCGTGTCAACTTTAAAGTCGGGGGAAGGGAGCAGTGGTCATGAATTGTTTCCCCGTGCCGTACGTAGAGGCCTCCTAGATGGGGACGGAAAAGATGGGGTCGGAGGACCGCGCCGCATCGCCGATACATCGGTGATGCATCGGCGAGGCACCGGCGATGCACTGGCGATACACCCGCGATCGGCGATGCATCGGCGACGTCGACGTGAATCCAATCGGGCTGCACATCGAAACGCATCGGCGATGCATCGGCGATGCGGCGCGCTCCTCCGAAGCCATGTGCTCGGACCCCAGCTAGGAGGCCCAGAGTATGAAGCCACCCTTCCCCCTGGGCGCGGGCCTACATCCTCTTGCCGGGCAGCAGGCTGTCGCCGCCGCGCTGCGCGTCGCCGGCCAGCGAGCCGCGCAGCGCCAGCAGCACCGCCGCGCTGACCCACCAGCCTGCCCGCCGCGCAGGAAGCCCGGACCCCCCCGCGCCATGAGGGTCGTGAGAAGAAGCCAGGATCAGAACACCATGTGGGCGTTTTTACCTAACAGCTTTTGCTGATAGGTTTCTAGTGGTCTCAAAAGAGAACAGCAGATGACTCCACAGGGGGGTCGGGGCGGGACCCGGGGCGGTGCCGCCGAAGCCCAAATCGCTTGGGACATCCTCGCAAAATCGCTCTTGGCGCTGCTAGAACTCCATCCCCGGCGTACATTTTGGATGCCCGGAGCCAACTGTAAGCCACTTCGTGGTCTTCGAGTTCCCAGAACTCCATTCCCGGCGAACATTTTGGATGCCCGGAGCCAACTGTAGGCCACTTCGTGGTCTTCGAGTTCCCAGAACTCCATTCCCGGCGAACATTTTGGATGCCCGGAGCCAACTGTAGGCCACTTCGTGCTCTTCAAGTTCCCAGAACTCCATTCCTGGGCATGATTTTGAATGCCCGGAGCCAACTGTAGACCACTTCGTGTTCTTCTAGTTCCCAGAACTCCATTCCTGGGCCACATTTTGAATGCTGAGGCAGGCTGATGCTGCGGCCGAGGCAGGCTGAGGCTGAGGCAGGCTGAGGCTGAGGCCGAGGCTGAAGGCAGACTGAGGCTGAGGCTGAAGAAGACTGAGGCTGAGGCTGAGGCAGGCTGAGGCTGAGGCTGAGGCAGGCTGATGCTGAGGCAGGCTGAGGCTGAGGCTGAGGCTGATGCAGGCTGAGGCTGAGGCAGGCTGAGGCTGAGGCCGATGCTGAAGGCAGACTGAGGCTGAGGCTGAAGCAGGCTGAGGCTGAGGCTGAGGCAGGCTGAGGCTGAGGCAGGCTGAGGCTGAGGCTGAGGCAGGCTGAGGCTGAGGCTGTGACTGCGACTGCCGTTGCCGCTGCGACTGTCATCGCGAATGCGACTACGACTGCGAGAACAGCAGGATTTTCATCTGAATCTTAAGGGGAATGCTTTCAGATATGCTTCTGCACATCGCTGTTAGGTTGCTTTGCCGGGATAATTTTATTCGGCGTTTCGACATTGGGCGGAAAGGGGGGGGGGCGGGGGAGGACTGGCTCCGGACTTCTGCTGAGTGCGACTGTGTGCAAGAGTGCTGCCTCTGGGAGAGGCTCCACCCCTGCTCGAAGCAGGCGCCAAAAACAGCCAAGATCTGCTCCATGGGGAGGGGGCGTGCGAGGGCCCGCGCCGATCGGCAAAAGAATGAATAAAAAAACGCTCACCATCGGACTGGGATCCAGTGGGGATCTCTGAGATCCGGCGATCCTGGAGGATGTATCGGGTGCCGCGGCCGTTCCAGAGCGTTCCAGAACGCTCTGAGAGCGTTCCGGAACGACCTGGACTGGTTTATCCAGGCCCTGGCTCTGCCTGATCGCAGCGTTGCAGACTGCTGGGGGCCTCGGGGAGGCTTCTCGCAGCCACGGCCGGACCTGCCTCGAAGTTCTGGTCAGAACGCAGCCCAGGCCGCGGTCAAAGGGCCGACGTTTGCTCGGGAGCCCTGAGACCCCCGCGCCGTGAGCTCCTCACGACGGGAGGCACACTGCGCAATCTGTTGGCAAGTCGGGGGGCCTCGACGGGCCACGGAGCTGCCCCCAAAAAATAGCCCGGATGAAAGCTTGGGGAACAGGTCGGAACTTCTGGGGGCCGCGCGCCAGGGAGGGGGGTCCAGCGCCGATCCGAGAAATCCGCGCGGACCTCCGAGTTTGTTTATGTTTATGCCACTTTGTGTTCCCCATATATACATAGTCAAGCACATCGCATGTCTCGGTTGCCGGAATCCCGCTGCCGTGAGGACGCGATGCGGCCTGACAAGCGGGCCCTGGGGAAAGGGCGTCGACGCCTCTGGGGGTCCACGCTGTGAAAAAGCGCACGTCGCTGGAGGTCTGGGAGAGGAGGAGGAGGAGAAGGAGGAGGAGGAGGAGGAGGAGGAGAAGGAGGAGGAGGAGGAGGAGGAGAAGAAGAAGAAAGAAGGGGGGGAGGAGGAGGAGGAGGAAGGAGGAGGAGAGGAGGCGGAGGAGGAGGAGGTGAGGAGAGGGAGGAGGGAGGAGGGAGGATTGGGAGTAGGGCAGTGAGGGAGGAAGGCAAGGGAGAGAGGAGGGAGGAGGCAACGACGCGCCTCCGAGGGGCACGACGCCGAAGAGCGGGCGATAGTGGAGCAGCAGGGGGAGGGCTTCCTGACACAAGACTCTGCAGGCATCGGCCTGCACGGGGAGGGTTTACGAGAAGGAAGAAAGAGCAAGGACTCCTCCTCCTCCTCCTCCTGCTCCTCCTCCTCCCTCCTCCTCCCCCCTACTCCCCCCCACCCCCCCCCTCCTCCTCGCCCTCCTCCTCCTCCTCCTCCTCCTCCTCGCCCTCCTCCTCCTCCTCCTCCTCTTCCTCCTCCTTCTCTTCCTCCTCCTTTTCCTCCTCCTAGGAGCGCCCAGGCCACGGTAGGAGGACTACCAGCACGAGGTCGGGAATGAAACCACCCCTGCTCGCCACGGCGGCCGAGCATGCGGGTCTCGCGTGGCCACCGCCATTTGCAAGCACAAGGCGAAACGTCGCAACTGCCCTGGAGGTTATAGATATACCCCCGGCGTGGGCAAACAAGAGAACAGAAAGAGAGAGAGAGAGAGACATAAAAGATAGACAGAAAGTACATCGATGCATTACGGTGTCTATGTCTATGTATTTTATACATATAAATGTACATGTACATTATACAGAGAGGGGGGGGGGGGGAAGGTAGCAGGGATAACTGAAATAGCTCACTATGTAAAAAATAATGGGGGAGAAAGAGAGAGAGAGGGAGAGAGAGAGAGAGAGAGAGCGAGAGAGAGAGAGAGAACGAGGGAGAAAAAGAGAGAGAGAGAGAGACAAAAAAAAGAGAGCGAAGCGAGAGCGTAGGGAGCAGAGCGAGTAGAGGGAACATCTGGATTAGGTGGACAAGCCGGAGTAGGACTGCAGAGGGAGCAGAGGGTATGAAAAAGTAAGGGTAGAGAAATATCGTCGTCGGCGTCGTCGTTTTTTCGTCGTCGTCTTTTTCGTCGTCGTCGTCGTCGTCATTTTCGTCGTCGTCGTCGTCGTCGTCGTCGTCGTCGTCTCCTCCCTCATCCCTCCTGCCTCCTCCCTTCCCCCTCTTCCCTCCTCCCTCCTCCCTCCTCACTCCTCCCTCCTCCCTCCTCTGTCCGCCCTCCTTCCTCCAGAGCAGACGGAACTAATCATATTGGTAGTGCTAGAGCTGCTGCTAATGCTACTGGCAGAGCTAAACTATCCTGTGGCGTGCGCGTGAGATTTGCTACGCTGTGATACGATATTGTTTCTCCCAAGACGCACGATCCTGTCAGGTGAAAGACACCATAGACATGAGATGCCAACCGAGGTAGCAACGTCTGCTTACGTCAAACCGCCTCTTGCTTGTGGTATGAGCTCAGATTCTTGAGTCGGAACGAGTATGGCGTGGTACAATATATATATATATATATATAACATGTCAGTGTCTGCTGTGATATGTCGGGCTTGCCTATGCAACATCATGCTGTGCTGCGCTAAACGATGCTGGCATGCGCGTTGCCGGAGATTTTGTTTATAGTTGTGATGCTTTGGTGCGAAGCACGAAAACATGCTATGCAGTGCCAGTATGTCCAATGGTACTCAATTTTGCCATGGCGCTGGCGCTAAGCGAAACTATGACTTGAAGTGGAAATATATTATCATGCGCCATGACACATCATTGCGTCAATGAACAAGGGTGCCTTTATATATCCATGCCACTACCTGGGCAATCGCTACCACGGTGCCGTCGCACTCGCATGGAAGATGGTCCCCTCGAGATCGGCAGCCAGTCTTGAATATGCAAACGTGCGGGCAACCCGCTCGAAAACACAAGTTAGCAAGGTACTGGATATTGTAAATGCTCTCAGGCCCCGATTCCCGGCATTCCCGTGCGTTTGCCGGGCTTGGGTCGCGACGTTTCTCGACGCCTCGGGGGGGGGAGGGTCGCACTCCAAACCTGCCTAGCTTGCCTCCTGGAGCCCAATGGGGGACCTCTTCGAGATCACATCGGAAGCCCTGGGGGCCGGCCGACACACATGTGGCCGTCGCATTGCTTTTGCATGCTGGCAGTCCCGGTACTCTGATCTTCCACGACAGCTCACGACGCTCCCGAGAAGGCCCCAGGACGACCCCCAAGCCCTCCGGAGGGCGCCGACGGGCACCAGCGCCAACAGCCAAGGCCCAGGAAGAAACGCGCCAGGGCACGAGGCGCACACCGGCCGAAAACACATGAACGTGCCAGCCAGCTGCACGACTAAGGAGCAAGAGCCCAGCAAGCATTGCATCGGAAATACAAATGGCGGATTCCGGCAACCCTGAACCCAAAAACGTTTTCGTCTCTTGGGGGCACATGTTTTACTTCCGCCGCCTTCCGCCGAGCTTCCGCCGGCGGAGGCGGCATCGCTTTACTCCCGCCAACATTCCGCCGCCTTCCGCCGGGGAAGAGATGCCTCCTCCTTCTATCCTCGAAGGCAAGGCCCTTTCTGGAACGCCTCAAATGCACACGCAAGTCGGAAGAAGTGGGGGAAAACATGACGTAGGAAGGCGTCGGGAGTAGATTGGGCTTCCTCCAGCCCCCTGAAGCGGAGGGAAAGAAGGAAACCAGTCGATCCTTGAAGTAGGAAGGCGCCAAAAGCAGGCTGGGATCTGGGAGTTAAGAATACCTACTTTCAACGACTGGCGTGTATGGGAGACGGGGGAGGAAGATGGAATAATCAGAGGGGGACCGCCGAGCACCAGAGGGAGTCGCAGGTGCTCCGAGCGGGTGCCCCAGCAGCCCCACGGAACCACCAACGGCAAAACTGACCACATACGGTGGGGGGAATGGATAAGGAAGCCTTCGACAAGGAATCCAGGGTCTGGAAACCAGTGGAACTCCAATCGTGGATCGGCCATGGATATCACCGCCGCCCTCATCGGACAAGGAATCCCCCAGGGTCTGAAGCCTCCTGGGCCCATGCCTTAACGAACGCGCCCAGCGTACGCGACAAACAGAAGCACACGCTTCTACACAGGACTGCGGGAGGCTCCAGCGAGGCCTCCACACAGGCCCGAGTGGCCCCCGAGAGGGTCTGGGCCCATGACCCGGGAACGGCGGTGGCGAGATGGGCCCGTTAAGGCCACCAGAGAACACCTGGCGCCCCCGATGCCCGCCACAGGGGTGCTTGGTGTGCCTGGGTGATGCTTTTGCTCGGCGAACAGCAAGAAAGGTTTAGGCGACCGTCGGGGGCAAACAGAGAATTGTGGCCAGCCAGGTCGCAGTCCCCGAGACTTCAGCGAGATCACAATCTTGCAGACCGTCTCTCGCCAGACAGCGACTGACGCTCGCGGTGCCCGCAGTGATGAGCCCTAGACATTGCTGCTGTGGACGAGTTGGCCATGCTTCTATGCCGAGGAAGCCCGTCTCGATGCTGCCTCGCGTGACCGGAGCCGAAAGCTCGGCTCGTTCGTATGCGCCTCCTCCGAAACCGGAGCCGTAGACTTGTGAATCTTGTTTGGACTTTTCCAGAAAGGTTCACAGTGAGGTCTCGGCCGATGCCGCCAGCCACCCAGAAACATCAGGGCAAATCGCCAAATCAAAACATCCTGCCTCCAAGATCGCCAAGATGGTCTCCAAGACGGCTCAACCCGCTGGCCACCCGAAGGCCGCGCCACCCACCAGAAAGAAAGGTTCCCAATAGCTGCTCCGACAAATTAGAAAAGGTGGCTCCGAGATGGCATTCCAGAGGGCCTGCTCAAGATACCTCCAAGAGGGCCCCAAGACGCCCCGAGGTGGCCTCAAAACGGCCGAAGAGCCTCCAAGACGCTCCAAGACGGCTCCAAGAGGTCCCTCAGGAAGGCTCAGAGGAGCGAAGTATGTGAGTCTGACTGTCTTCTCACATGAATTTCTGGTTCTCTTCTCTTCGGTCTTTGGAGCGTCCAGGACGACTCAAGGGGCACCCGAAAACATCCCAAGACGGCCCCAATAGTCCCCAAGAGGGCCCCAAGACGGCCCAAGAAGTCCCCCAGGCAGCCGCAAGACAGCCGCACAGGGCCCCAAGAGAACAACAAGACGGCCGAGAGAGGCCCCCAAGATGGCCTCTGAAGGCGCCAGACGGCCCCAGATCGCCTCTGGAGGCCCCCAAGAAGGCTCAAAAGGGCAGACATGAGCCCCAAACCAACCTGCAGACGGCCCCCAGGGGGCTCTTTGCCAACGTTCCCCCAGTGGTGTCTTCAACGACCCGGGTAGCACACGGCCCACTAGCGTGGCTTGACTCTTGGGCGATCTGTCACCACACAGGCGCCTCGGCAGGGGGCGGCGGTGCTTCGCTCGAGGCGTCTACGACCCGACACAGGTCCGCTCAACAGGCAGGGGGCGGCGGCGGCTCGCCGAAGGCGCCGAGAAAAACATATAGATTATATAGCTGCATG
>CAUYUJ010022081.1:98264-110764 GCA_963575745.1 Prorocentrum cordatum | reverse complement strand
TTGTGCTTGATCTTCTTGGGCTTGGTGTACGTCTTCTTCTTCCGCTTCTTGCCGCCCCCGGAGAGCTCCAGCGAGAGGAACACGGTGGAGTCATCCTCGGGAGAACCAAGACACACCGACCGACCATCCGGAACATCCGGCCGCGGCGACGAGGGCCTCCCAGGAGGATCGAAACGCCCAATGCAAGGGAAGGGCAGCGGTATAGTCACTGGGCCACCACAAGGGACGAATGATATGTAAGGAATGACGGGCTTTGTCCGGGCACCGCGGGCCTAGGCCGCACATATAGGTTCCACGACATACAAATCTAAGGAGCGGACAGAAAGCCCGAGAACCCTGCAGTTGTGAAGAAGAGAGGAGGGGGCCGCGGGGTGGGTCGCGGGGTGGGTCGCGGAGCGGGCCGTGGGCGGGACGACGACAACAGACACGCAGAATCCGCGCCGCGGAAGTCCACTTCAGCCACGCACCCAGGGACAGTGCATAACCGTTCGGCCCCCTCATTGTGACCTTTTGCTTGTACGCATGCCGTTGCTTCTTCGAACTATCCTTATTATGACTACCATCACTACTACCGTTGCTTATTAGGTGTTGCATTATTGCTCTTTTTCCTTATCAGCATTGATATTCTGGTTATTACTATTGTTACGATGTAAACTATTTTGACTCATATGTATGAGTCGTGAGGTTAACCCCATACCTCGGAGAATAAACCCCCAGGGATAGTAAAGTTCGCGGTTTTCGGGGAGATAATAAAAGTTGCCCGCCAGAGCCAGCATAAAAGAGATATCAAGAAGAAAAAGCCAAAGATATCTTGAGCATTGTCTCGGTTGAGACATCCTCAACGAATTGCTTGTTTCGCTTGAGACATCCTCGAAATATTTGTCTGTTTCGCTTGAGACATCTTCAAATTATTGCTTATTTCGCTTGAGACATCCTTGAGGGAGGAGGAGGAGGAGAAAGAGCAAGAGGAGGAGAGGAGAAGGAGATAGCAAAAATCCGAAGTTTAAAACTTATTACATTTAATGTGTAAGCGCTTGATGAACATTAAAATGTTCATCTGCTCGTGTAGGGTAGCTCACGTGCCTCGTTTTCCCAGGATAATCAACCCCAGCGATAAACAAGTTCAGGGCGCCAGGGGGAGGACTAGGAGAAAGAGATAGAGAGACAGAGAGAGAGAGAGAGAGACAGAGAAAGAAATACAGAGAGACAGAAAGAACTACAAAGAGACAGAAGGACATCGGTTTCGCTTGAGACATCCTTGAGGGAGGAGGAGGAGAAAGAGCAAGAGTAGGAGAGGAGAAGGAGATAGAAAAAATCCAAAGTTTCAAACTTATTAGATTTAATGTGTAAACGCTTGATGAAAATGACAAGTTTCATCTGCTCGTGTAGGGTAGCTCACGCGCCTCGTTTTCCCAGGATAATCAACCCCAGCGATAAACAAGTTCAGGGCGCCAGGGGGAGGAGGAGGAGAAAGAGATAGAGAGACAGAGAGAGAGAGAGACAGAGAAAGAAAGAAAGAGAGACAGAAAGAACTACAAAGAGACAGAAGGACATCGGTTTCGCTTGAGACATCCTGAAACAACGTGTTCGCTTCGCTTGATGTTCCTATCTCAATATAAGAAGGAAGTAACCTCGATGGCGAACTTTTCCCGTGATAATGAAGTTCGGCCTCCGCGCCCCCGCGCCCCCGACCAAACTCTTATTGGTCGACGATAAAAACCTCTAACTACTGAAGGGGGGGGTACATTATTATCGTGGGCATGGGGTTATTACAACTAGTATTAGTAGCATTCGTAATATTATTGCAGTTACTTGAACTACTAGTATTCGTAATATTACTAGTATCATTGTTCGTGATCGGATTATTCATACTATTATTTGTTTGTCTTCCTCTTCCTCTTCTTGCTGTTTCGATTATTCTAGGTGTCCTGGAGCCCGCAGGAGCCCAGCCGCGCGTCGCCCTCGAGCGCCTGACCGCCGAAGAGCAGTCGCTGCTCTGCCGCCGGCACCGCCAGCTCGGCGGCGAGCTGCTGCTTCAGGCCGTCCACGCTCGCGTCGGCGGCCGCCTCGACGGGCAGCGCACGGCCCGCAAGGTCGCGCACGAACAGCCGCATGGCGGGCGGCTCTATGTGTCTCTCCCTCGCCCTCCCGCCCAAACCTCCGAGGCACGGACGGCCCGTACCATGAAGTCGGGCCTGTCCGTCTACAGGAGGAATAATGAAAAAGTCAAGACAATAGTCTGGGGACGATTTCTTGCTTATTTTCGACAGTTTGGGATTACGGTTTGTGTATCTTTTATTTTTCGCCCAAAATCCGCCTGTAGGGGGACATGCCCGACCTAACCGTACCATGAGGATGCGCGATGAGGATGCAAAGGCCTTGGCACGCCCACATCGAAGCTTTCCGAGCGGGGCGCGGCCGCGAAAGTGGCCAAGGATGAACCGAGGAGGCAGGGATGCAAGGGGAGCAGGAGGAGGAGGAGGAGGAGGAGGAGGAGGAGGAGGCTGCCCTTGGGAAGGTTGCCCATCCTTACTGTGCGGGCTGGCTGCGCTGACAAACTCAAGCGGGAGGCTCGTCGCCGACATCCTGGCGTCCTCGGGGAGCCCTCGCCAGACCCGGGACCGTCCGCAAGCCATCGGGGACGAAGAACCCGTCCCCGGGGGAAGTGTGGTCCAGAGCTCTGGGGGACCGCGTGCCCGAGAAAATCAAGACATCGGAGGTCTGGGCCCCTCTCTCTCTCTCTCTCCCTCCTTCTGGGAGGGCCTCTTGTGGCCCCTGTGCCGGAGCGGCTGCGGAAGGCAGTCAGAGCCGTCAGCGATGAGGGTGGCGTTCCCTGGCGCGCGGCGCCTGGAAGTGCGCGGCGTCCGAGGAAGCGCGCGCACAAACGGCCTGAGGATGGCTAGAACCGAGAGAGGGTATGGAGAAGAAGACGGGAGGGAGAAAGGGAGGGGAGGAGAGAGAGAGAGAGAGACAGAAGGGAGAAGAGGGAGAGGGAGAGGAGGGAGAAGAAAGGATAATGAGAGGAGGCAGAAGGGGGGAGAGAGAGGGGAGGGAGGGAGAAAAGGATCAATAAAACACATGAGGAATTTGAGGAATAGGAGGAGGAGGAGGAGGAGGAGGAGGAGGAGAGGAGGAGGAGGAGGAGGGAGGAGGAGGAGGAGGAGGGGGGGGAGGAGGTCAAGGCGTGAGCAGGAAGAGGAGGAGGAGGAGGAGGAGGAGGAGAGGAGGAGAAAGAGGAGAGGAGGAGGAGGAGGAGGAGGAGGAGGAGGAGAAGAGGGAAAGGAGGGGAAGGAAGGGGAGGGAGGGGAGGGAGTGGAGGGAGAAGAGAGGGAGGGAAAGGCGGAGGAAGGAGGAGGAGGAGGAGGAGGAAGAGGAGGGGTGAGGGCGAGGGCGAGGAGGAGAAGGAGGAGAAGGAAGAAAAGAAGGAGGAGGAGGAGAAGGAGGAGGAGGAGTGATGAGGAGGAGGAGGAGGAGGGAAAAGGAAGAGGAAGACGACGAAGAGGACGAGGATGAGGACGGCGGCGGCGGAGGCGGCGGCTACGGCGGCCGCAATGTGAGCAAGGCGAGGAGGGGCGAGCCCGCGAAGGCCAGCGTGAACGCGGACCGCCGCCCGAAGATGGACACCAATGTAACCACCACGGTGGGCCCGAGCCCCTTGCCTGGACGGCCGGGGGAGGGGGGGGGGAGCGAGGGCCTGCCGCGCCCCCTCGTGCTGAAATTCGCTTGGCGACGGACCCAACCATGTGCAGTTGTGACGACCACGGCTATGAATATCGCCTTGGGTGGATCTCTTTGGGGGGCCTCGAAGCATGTCAGGGGTGTGCCGAAATGTGGCACAGCCGCCATGCGGTCGTTGTTGCTGGGGTCTCGTGCGCCGCGAAGGACATGGCATGAAAGAGGGGGGCCAGCAACAGGGGCCACTGGGACCTTCGGTGGAGCACCCCATGGGGCCACGAAACGTGTGAGAGGTTCGCCGAAATGGGGGGTGAAATCGCACGCGGGCGCTGCCAGTGGGGCCTTCGGCGGAGCTCCCTACAGGGCCACAAAACGTGTGACGAGTTCGCAGATATGGAGGGTGGAACAGTACGCGGGCGCTGCCACTCGGGCCCTCGGTGGAGCTCCCTATGGGGCCACGACGCGTGTCAGCGGTGCACCGGATTGGCGGGTGGAGCTGCGTGCGCGCGCTGGCACTGGGGCCTCCGATCAAGCTCCCTATGAGGGCACGAAATGTGTGCGGTCAGCCAGTCAGTCAAAGCTTTGTGTTCAAAGGCGCATGAGCAATATGGCGCTGTTGCAGCGCCAGGCAAAATGAACGCACTGCTCGCTTCCAGTCGATTGAAGCTTGGACAGTGGCCCATGCATCTCTTGCAATGTTGCACAGCTCAGCAAGCCACGTCTTTCGCGGTCGGCCTCTCTTACGCTTGCGAGAGGGGGCGCGGAGGTCGAGGGAGGAAGGTCTTACAAATAGCTGACCGCAGAGGATTGCCATCGCCCATACAAGCAATATGAAAAAATATGGGAGGTGCCGCTGCAGAAGAACACTGCTAAGTTTCATCCCGCGCGCGCGCGTGCCAGCGCATCCGCATTCGACACTCGGCTGACGTAGGCACGCGGGATCCCGAGGATTTTCCGCAAGCCTTGCTCGGAAGGCGTCGATGCGCGCCAGCCCGTCCTGCTGAAACCATGCCGCGTGCAGGCCGCGCAGCAATTTTATTCGCGCGCACGCCTCGTATGTGCATTTTCCCGTGCATGGGGATGCCGCTGCGGTTCGAGACACGGCGCAGCAGCTCGAATTCGGCCCGCGCCTGCCCGCGGCCCCGGCCCTGCCGCGCCATCTGCGGAGAGCGCGGACCCGAGGTGCACGACGCTTGCCTTTCTGAAGGATGGCAGCCCCGCCCGGCCTGCGAATGACAACGTTGCATCCCGCGGCCAAGATTTCGAGCCCCAAGTAGAGATGAGGACGCAATTCGCGCCCGCCCTCGCCACTGCCCGCGCGCACTGCCCAGCATGTCCGGGCGCGCTCGCAACGACATCGGCGCGTCGCCCACGTAGACCATCTCGCCCATCAGCCCTGCCAGGGCGCCAGGGCTGTCCTTCGCGTCGCGCAGGATCGAGGGCCGCCATGGCCATCCCGAAAAGAAAAAGCGGTAACGGGCACCCCTGGCAAACGCCCGCTCTTTGCCCCCGCGGAGCCGAGGTCTGCCCGCAATCCTTCGCCGCGAAACCCCCGCTAGAGTAGATGGCGCGCGCGGCGGCCAGCGCCTCTCGCGGCAGGCCGAACCGGCGCAGCGCTTCGAGGAGAACATATTGCATCGCGCCGTCCAACGCCATGTCCAGCGCGAGCAGCACATGCGGGGGCCCCTGCGACGCGCGGGAGCCTCCAAGAGGCGCCTCGCTCAGAATATAGCGTCTGCCGCCCCCCGCCCGGACACGAAGCCGAACTGCCTGCCAAATCCTGGCCTCCGCGCTGGCGTCCTTCGACCGGCGCAAGATGACCGCGGCGTGCATGTTATATCTGGCTTGCAGTAGGCAGATAGGCCGGTAGTTTTTGAACGCTGCGATGCGCCCCCATTTTGGAATATCGCAGTTACAAGAGCTTCGTGCCAGGCGCCTGGGGCGCAAGCGTCTCTCCAGCACTTCTGCCATAACGCTTGCGCCCGTTCCCCCCCTGGAACGGCGCGCATGCAGATCGCCCTCCACAGTTCCCCGGGGGCGCCATCGTGGCCGCGAGCCTTGACCCATCGCTTGCGACGCGCTGCATCGCTGATCGATGACCTCCTCGCCTGTGATGTCACCCATCTGGGCCTCTAGCTCCAGGCCAATCGGGGCAGGTGCCATCGGCGTCGTTGCGCGTGGAGCCCATCGCGCAAGTGATCGGCCATCGCGTCGGCTCTCTTATCCGACTGCACCACTTCACCATCCATCCCACGCGGGCGCCAATGCCGCGCAGGGGCGAAGCCTCTTCTGAGTTTGCGGACCTGGCCCCGGTCGCCCGTCTCAAGCAAATTGTTGAGCCAGACCGACCTGTCATTCTTGACCGACCGCCTCACCTCCAAATAAAGACGACGCTCCTCGTCTATCTGCCCAGAGCGCCAGACGTCGGTTCTCTGCTCGATCAGCGACAAGGTGCGGGACGATATCCGGGGACTTTTGAGCGAGGCCGTGATCTCCAGAATGATTGTAGCATCCGAAGAGCGAAAAGCTGGCCGCATAATTAGTCGCCTCTATCTCGTTCGCCCTCCCCGCTGCCTCCCCGAAGGCCTCCGCGAAAGCAGCCGCCCTTGGCGGGCTCTGGAGGGCTGACATCTAGCTGCGGAATGTGAGTTTCCTGGTCGACCGGCACTTCGAGGTCGAGGTCGGCACCAGACAAGAAATGGTGAGAAGCCAGCGCCCAGCCGCAATCACTGCGCACATCCGTGAGGTGCTGGGCCCAGCCCTGCGATATCAGAGCGAAGTCGATTTGTCAGAAAATTGTCTGGGATGGGTGGTCGTGCGGTCTTTTGCCCACGTTGTAACAAGTGATATGCTTCCACGGCGGCATGTCGAACGTAGCATTCCCTATGGACAACTTCTGGCTCGCGCAGAACGTGGCGAGGAGTCTCCGATGCGACGCCGGATTGTGCGCCGCGTCCGAACATTCGAATATTGCACGGCCCGATACTGTGAACTTCGCCCAGAGACCTGCGATGGAGCCGAGCGTTCAAGTCCCCCGAGACCAGGGCAAGGCCATGCCTGGAGCCGATTTCGATGATGGCGCTGAGGTTAGAGCAATATTGCCGTCGGCATTGGCACGCGGTTCACATCGTGATCTTGCCGCCTTTTACGCACAACTCCACGGGCGCCGTCCGGAGCCCTGCTGCCTGAACCCCGCGACGGCCGCGCGGATGCGCGGCGAGACGATGAAACCGACCCCCGCCGTCTCGTTATCCTCTGGGTCCGAAGCGCCGGAAGGGGCGAGGAAGGATCCGGCGTCAGAGACGGAGAGCTCGGCCCAAGTCCGATGCGTCTCTTGGATGCACGGCGCGTCGATGTGCACGGAGGCCACGTGCCATTCAGAATCAACTTGCTTGGGCTCGGCGAGGCCTTCAGCGCTCCGAGATGCTATCCGTAACTTCGGGTGCACGGCCGCAGGGGGGCCGCCTCGGAAGCGCAGCGCTTCGGAAACCCCCGGAGCAAGATAATGGGGGATGTTTGCAGTAGTGCCGACTGCTGGTAAACCTGCTTGGCAAGAGCCGGACGAGTGATTTCGAACATGGTTCAAAGCCGCAGTCAGCAGGGCCGACTGCGAACTCGGGCGAAGCATCGCTCATGTGACGCGCTTTCTGCTGAGGCCGCTGCCCCTCGGAGCCGCCCTTCGCGCCTCCCTTGGGCTCCCCTGCAGGGCCCGCGAGGGCAGGTCGCCCGACTGCTTCCTTGTCTGTGGAACTCGGGCCAGTCGCCCACCCCCCCTGCCACTCGCAGTCCACGGCGGCGCTGGAGACGCGCGCGGCAGTCGCGCGCCCGCCCCCCGCCTTGAGCGTGCCCCGCGCCGCGCTGCTGAACGAGATGGTGCCCGGGACACGCCGCTCCTCCTTCAGAACCCGCGCCAAGCCCAGGCAAAGGTTCCTCGCGACAGGTTCGCTGGCGGCTCGGTCCTCCGCGGCCCAGGCCCTCCCGCCTCCGCTGGCGAAGGCCGCTGCGCACGGAGGAATGCCACTGCCTGGTCCCGCACCGCGGTGTCAGAGAACCCGGCGGAGACGATGCCCTTTCAGTCGCCCTTGACGTGCTCGTTCGTCGGCGCAGGCTCCTTCAAGGCTGCGAGCTTGCCCTGCAGCCATTCGGCGGCCTCCGAAACGTCCCCGAAGTGGTCCAGACTGCCGATCACCATGGTGCCCGCCTTCCTGTCGACCAGCGGGGCAGTCTTGGCGAGGGGCGCTTGCTGCGAAGCCTGACTCGCGAAGGCCTGCTGGATTCTCTCTGGGATCTTCGCGTCGATCTCCGCGGCGCCGGGGGGGTGCCTCCATGGCCGCGTCGATGCTCTCGAGCTTCTCTCTGCGCAGGCCCGCATCAATCAGCTTCGCATCCTCGTCGTCCAAGCGGCCTGCAAAGGAAGTGCCCAAGTCGGTAATTTTGCGGTCGAGCTTCATGAACCGCTTCTTCAGATCTGCCACCACCGAGGTCACGGGGCCCAGCTGCTGCTGAAGGAGAGCAGCAACTCTGGCCATCGTGACAGGCTCCTCGTCCTTGTCCGAGGGGGCCGCGGCAGCGCCGAAATCAAGCTTGCGAGATGCTGAAGCGCCCTGCTCGGCCGAGCCGCCCATGCCGCCTCCAGGCATCTGCGCGCACCGCTGATCCTCCGCGCGCATCTCGCCGAGGAGCGGGGTCGCAGGGGAGTCAGGGCCATGCCTAGAGCGCTGCTTTTTGGCCATGTTCCCCCAAAAGTCGTGGACGAGATGCTCGACCGGGGTGCCTGGAGCGCTTGTGCAGCCGCGGGTTGCTGGCGACGAAGGTGCCGCACTCGCCATGGCGGAAGCTAGCTGGAAGAGCTGATCTGGAGCTCCCAGGGACGGCGAGGTATAATTTGAGTTTCGAATCAAAAATGCATGGGGTGCGCTGGAATGGCATGTGGAACAACACACGGGCGCTGCCACTAGGGCCTTAGGTGGAACTCCATATGGGGCCACAAGACGTGTGAAGGGTTGTGCCAGAATGGGGGTGGAACTGCATGCGGGCGCTGCCCCTAAGGCCTTCGGTGGAGCTCCCCAAGGGGGCCACGAAAATCGTCAGCGGTGCACCGAAATGACGAAGGAACAGCATGCGGGCGCTGCCACTGGGGCCTAGGCGGAGCTCCCCATGGGGCCACGAAGCGTGTGATGGGATGCGCCGACATGAAGTGTGGAACCGCATGCGGGCGTTGCCCCTGGGGCCTTCGGTGGGCCAAAATGGGGGTGGAACTGCATGCGGGCGCTACCACTGGGGCCCTCGGTGAAGCTCCCTCTGCGGCCACGAAACGTGTGAAGAGTTCGCAAAAATGGAGGGTGGAACAGCACGCGGGCGCTACCACCGGGGCCCTCGGTGGAACTCCCTATGGGGCCACGAAGCGTGTGAAGAGTTCGCAAAAATGGAGGGTGGAACAGCACGCGAGCGCTATCACCTCCTCCTCCTCCTCCTCCTCCTCCTCCTCCTCCTCCTCCTCCTCCTCCTCCTCCCCCTCCTGCCTGCGCGCGCCGGCCCCCGGGAGCCTTGCCGGGCGGGGGGCCGGCCTCGCCCCCCATGTGCAGTTGGGGCGCTGACCCAAGGAACCTTCGCCCCCCAGCTCTCGCCCAGACGAGAGGGAGGAGGAGGAGGAGGAGGAGGAGGAGGAGGAGGAGGAGGAGGAGGAGGAGGAGGAGGAGGAGGAGGAGGAGGAGGAGGAGGAGGAGGAGGAGGAGGAAGGAGGAGGCGAGGAGCGAAGGAACGAGGCCTCCTTTTCCCATCAGTGAATCTTCGATCCCCCACCGAGAACCAGAGGGAAACCTGAGGCAGACTGTACAACAACCGAGGAGCACGGAGCCCCTCCCAAACGAAAAGGGCTCCTTCCTCAGCGCCCCGACTGTACCTCCTCGAAGCCGAGATTCTCGGCGGTGGACAAACCTCCCTTCAGTAGACCTCCCCTCAGTGAAACCGGTCTGGGACCGAAACCGGCGGACCTGGACACGCAAAAACGACGGCCGCGACGCCCTCTCGCGAGCCGAAAACTGCCGATTCCTTCATCGACGTGTCAGGGTAGGAGGTCTGTCCACCCCCGAGGCCGTACCTCCTCGAGGCCGAGCTCTGCCCTCAACCTTGGAGGGCCGCCGGGGGGAGGTGCTCGGACGTGTCTGGCCCTGGCCCGGGCCCGCGGAGGGGGGCGCCCCGTGGACCCACGGGGACCGCCGCGGGTCAGGACGAGGGAGGGTGGCACCACCTCGAGGAGACGAGCGAGAGGGATAAGAATCACCAACTCCGCGACGGTCGGCGGTGGACAAACCTCCCTTCAGCAGACCTCCCCTCAGTGAAAACGGCCTGGGACCGAAACCGACGGACCCGGACCCGCAAAAATGGCGGCCGCGACGCCCTCTCGCGAACCGGAAAAGGCCAATTCACCAATCGACGTGTCAGGGTAGGAGGTCTATCCACCCCCGAGATGGAGGTGTTCCAAGGCGTGCCCTGGTCCAGCCAGCACGTGTCCGGCATGGAACGGGTTCGAGGGTGCGCAACCCCCTTGCACT
Source organism: Prorocentrum cordatum (assembly GCA_963575745.1). Taxonomy (NCBI): domain Eukaryota; class Dinophyceae; order Prorocentrales; family Prorocentraceae; genus Prorocentrum; species Prorocentrum cordatum. The sequence goes on along the minus strand of CAUYUJ010022081.1, from coordinate 100,535 downwards.
GCCTGTCCCGAGCGAGTTTCGGAGTCAGGGGGCTGTGGTGGTCAAGCTTTCCAGGCGCGGTGCCGAGGTCGTCGCAGAGGGTGAATGCGGAGAACACCTGAGCTGACTGCGCGACACTCGCCGACCGCTGGTGCCGGCGGCCAATCGCGGAGGTCACCAAGCAGGCACCGTGCCTCGATCACCTGAGTGGAGGCGTGACGGCCCAGACATGGGCAGAGCACCCCCCACCCCGCACCAAGAGCGATACAGCACCGCACCGCACCACCCCACCGCACGCCCACCGGCACCGCAGCGCGCCCCGCATCTGAACTGGCGGATCCGGCGACCGAGACCCAGACCTTCACCCGGACTCTGCTCCCGGGGGCACCGAGACCAGAATCCGGCGACGCGTGGGCCTGCGCCCCCAGGATCTGGATCCCGGGGAGGGCCCGAAAAGAAGCGGTGCGATCGGGCGCACTCTTGGCTGGCGACTGCAGCTGCAGCGTCGGGTCCTGAGACGAGGGTCGACTGGTCTGGAGAGCAGGGCTTCCAGACTCCGGCCAGGCCCACCAACCCGATGGCGGCGACGCCGCAACATTTATCTGCCCTCCCTGGGCCGCCGAGATTGCAGGATCCGCGTGGGGCCTTTCTCGCTTCTCTCCTCCTTCTCGTCCTCCTCGTCTTTGTAGTCCTGCCTCTCTTCCCGCTGCTGCTTCCCAGGACAACCCGACCACGGGAACAACCATGGAACTTCTAGATTATGTTCCCCGCGCCAGGATCCATCCCTACCCCCCTCCCTCCTGCGCCCTGCCCCCCACCCCTCCATCGTCCACCCTCTTCCTCCTCCCCATCACTCCCTCCTTCCCCCGTTCCTCGCCTCCCCCCAACCTCCCGCTCCTCGTCCTTCGTCTCCTCCTCCCCCTCCTCCTTTTCCTCCTCCTCCTACTCCTACTCCTCCTCCTCCTATTCCTGTTCTCCCTCCTTCTCCTCCTCCTCCTCCTCCTCCTCCTCCTCCTCCCCTCTTCGTGTTTCCTCCTTGTGGAACCACCTCGAATCGAATCCCGCCTCTGCCGGCGTCCAGGTAGCTCTGAGGTAGGGGCAGACGCCCCTACTCCTCAGAGCTACCTCCCCTCCTCCTCTCCTCCTCTCCTCCTCATTCTCCTCAATGCCTTCCTCCTCCTCCTCCTGTTCCTCCTGTTCCTCCTGTTCCTCCTCGTCCTCCTCCTCCTCCTCCTCCTCCTCCTCCTCCTCCTCCTCCTCCTCACCCTCATCCTCCACCTCCTCTCCGCCTCCTCCTCCTCCGCGCCTGCCTGCCTGCCTGCCTGCCTGCCAGCCTCCATCCCATCCTCCCTGCACCTCGCCCCTGACTCCTCCTACTCCTCCTCCTTGCCTCCTCATTATCCTGCTCCTCCTCCTCCTCCTCCTCGTCCTCCTCCTCCTTGTTCTCCTCCTCCTCCTCCTCCTCCTCCTCCTCCTCCTCGTCCTCCTCCTCCCTGCCTTCGCCCCTCCGATGGTCACCGCCGACCCGTCCCTGCTGGGTCACCCGCCCCGGCCAAGATCTGGGCACTGCGAACGGTGGGCCGCCCCTGGTGCGTGCGCGAATATATATTGTTTGTGTGTTGTGCGTGGGTGTGGTGTGCATGTGAGTGTGTGTGTGTGTGTCGTGTGTGTGTGTGGTGTGTGTTGTGTGTTGTTTGTGTTTGTGTGTGTGCGCGTGTGTGTGTGTGTGTGTGTGTGTGTGCCAGGGTAGCCGTCAGCGTCGGTCTTCTCAAGTCACGCGCTCGGGCGCACTCGTTCCGATTGTTCCCGTCGCTGCCGGTCGGCCACGTCGCTGTGCTGCTCGTCTCAGTCTGCGGACTATGTCACAATCTTCTCGCTCGCCACGCACGCCCGGGTGGCCCATGAACGGTTGGTTGATCCAATGGGGTCCCGCGTCTGAAGGCCCAGGCGCGCGCGTTAGTTCCGTGCTGCTTGCTCGCCTTTGCTCCGCCTCGTCGCTGCGGGCGAAGCCGCGATGGCCAAACAAGTATGCGTGTGTGTGTGCTTGTGCGTGTGCGTCTGCGTCTGCGTCTGCGTCTGCGTGTGCGTCTGCGTGTGCGTGTGCGTGTGCGTGTGCGTGTGCGCGCGCATGCGAGTGTGTGTGTGTGTGTGTGTCGCATGAGATGGCAGGAATATCCGCACTGCTTCTGCCCCCTGCGTGGGGCCCTCGAGCGGCGCCCGCCTGCCGAAAACCGACCTCGGGGCCCCAGCCTGCCTCCACCGAGCTGCCGCGCTGGGGCTGCGCCCACCAGC
>CAUYUJ010022081.1:78264-93264 GCA_963575745.1 Prorocentrum cordatum | reverse complement strand
AGTTCATTATGATGCAGTTTTGTTTTATATTCCTCGGTTCACAGCATGGAGTAATGATGGCGATGTTGATGATGAGGATGCTAATGATGATGATGGTGCTGATGACTACGATGATGATGCTGACGGTGTTGAGGATGCTAAGAATGACGATGATGATCTCGATGCTGATGGTGATGGTGATGGTGATGATGATGGTGATGATGACGATGTGTTACTCCAGGCGCACTCTGCATGAGCACTGTTATTTGTTCGATGTGTAGCGATGCGATAACACAAGCCCTCCACGCGGCGGACAGGGGAGGGGAGAGCCCCAGGACTGGGAGCGGGCCCCGAGAGGGGCGCAGAAGCCAGCGGGAGCCCAAGAGCCGGGCCAAGAGCGAGGGAAAAAGCGGGGGCAGGGGCAAGCTGAAAGGGGAGAGGAACAACGACCAAACAAACAACAGCTGTCACTGCTGTGGGCGCGCGCGTGGCAAACCTACGTTGCCAGAGGATTGAGCTTCCGCCCAAAGTAAAAAGGCTACGAATCAGAAGACTGGTGCGCATGATTGTTTCGAAGCGTGCGGGGCAACAACTCGTTCCTCAGTAGCTGCAGTTGCATGTCCCAACTCAGTCCCGAGGCCTGTGTCACATGAAGCTCAGTCTGGAAAAGAGTACCCTGCTGCCCAATTCGGTCAAACACCAACGAAAATTGCCTCACCCTCAAATTCCGCCGATCTTGTGGGGAAACAGGAAACCCAGCGCCTAGAAACGTAGGCCTGCACGTGGCGAAACTCGGAACTCACAAACATCTGACAGCCAACTTCTCGATCTAGCCTACCACGCAATGACGTACCGTTCTCTGCTCCACGACCCTCGCGCCAGCGGGCGCCGCCAGAAACGATGGGAAGCCAGGCAACTGCGGCAGCAGCTCCCTCCAGAGGCCCGCGTCGACGTCAACATAAGGATCACCATGCAACCATGTAAGCGAAGAAGAGCAGGCACTTCGTTCAAGGGCACCCACAGAGCCGGGACTCCTGACGGCCAAGACCACTGGCCAGGATCACGAAGACGACCACAGTCGACGGCACCATCAGCACATAGATGATGTCGAACGGCATCAGCAGGAGGAGCGACGTCATCATCAGTCTGCAAATGAACTGCCAGAGCACCAGCAGGAGGGACGCCCGCCCCCCAATCGGGATGGTCATGGCGAACGGCACCGGCAGGATGAAGGACGCCAGCGCCAGGACAAAGAACAGCACGAGGGCGTCGAGGACGGCCACTCCGAAGAGAATCCCTATGAGCACTATCGTCGGCAGGATATCCACCTTGAGCACCAGGAGAATCCACAGCATGAGGAATAGCGTGCGCAGCAGGATGTGTGCTAGCCCAGCAACGCACGCCATCTCGAGGAGCTTGGGGGCCACGATGCGGCCCGCCACACCAAGGGTCCGTGCCACCCTGGGCATGCCACGGGTCAGGGCGAGCAGGAGGAACGCCCACAGCCTCGAGGCCCACGCTCACGAGGATCGCAATCGTCAGCTGGATCGTGAAGATCATCACCATCAACATCCTCGGCAGCTCCACCACCAGCGTCAAGAAGAGCACTGGGCCAGATGGCAATCTCGCTGGTGCCATCCGTGTGGCGGCGCCCGCGATGCACAGCCGAGTGCACAGCCACCAGCTGCGTGACAGACTCAAGCAGCGCGAGCTGGACGCGCTTGCACGTCCTGGACGATGGCCCGCCCTACTTCACCAGGATCTGGATTTTCACGCGAGCAGCCACCAGCGCCACCCCAGCCAAAATGCGCACCTCGGCACTGCCTTCGATCTGCTGCCGCACCCACTCCTACCGAGCCGCGACCACTATCCGAGGGCGGCGGGGCGCAAGGGCGCCTAGGAAACCACGGGGACAAGCAGGTGCTTGAGCCCAAGTGGCTCTTGAGCCAAAATGGCTACGGACTTGAGCCAAAATGGCGACGGACGATGATGACAATGATGACGATGATGCTGCTGATGGTGCTGATTAGGATGATGATGCTGATGATGAGGAAAATGATGATGATAGTGGTAATGATGATGATGCTGCTGATGATGATGGTGCTGATTAGGATGATGATGATGATGATGATGATGATGATGATGATGATGATGATGATGATGATGATGAGGATGATGATGATGATGATGATGATGATGATGCTGATGCTGATGCTGATGAAAATGATGATGATAGTGGTGGTGATGATGATAGTGGTGGTGATGATGATGCTGATGATAAGTATGATGATGATGATGATGATGATGATGATGATGATGATGATGATGGTGATGATGATGATGATGATGATGATGCTGATGCTGATGCTGATGCTGATGATGATGATGATGATGATGATGATGATGATGATGATGATGATGATGATGATGATGATGATGAAGCTGATGGTGATGGTGATGGTAATGGTGATGACGACCCGTTGGCCCCCGTTGGTGCAGACTCCCGTCTCAAGGCGCCCAAGGAGGGCCCGATCGCAAGGCGGCCACCCTGCCAGGGTGAGGCCGGGCGAGCGCGGCGCCGTGCCCCGCCGCTCCGACGGGTTGATGTTCATGAGGATGAGCCGGATGTTCGGCCCCGCGATGGCGGCCTCGGGGCAAGAAGGCGCGGGCCCCCTCGTCGGACTTTTTCCTGGGGGGGGGAGGACATGGGGAGCGCGCGACCACCGGGTCTCACTGTGGTGTGAAGGAGGAGGAGGAGGAGGAGGAGGAGGAGGAGGAGGAGGGGGAGGAGGAGGTGAAGGAGTAGTAGTTGGCACAGTATCGTGAAGCAGAAGATCGCCAGGCAAGCTCGGGATTGCGGTGCGAGCCGGCCTGCCGTGGGCAACCTCGTGCGGTGAGCTGCGGCGCAGGTCCCAACAAGATCCACCACCACCGCCTCCACTCCCCACTTTGGGGTGTCGCCACGCCACGCTATGTCATGCTACGTGTTAATCTTCAAGGCCATGCTTTACCATGTAATGCGATGCCATGCTGCGACATCCGATTGTGCGAATGGACAGGAGACCTACGCCGTGGCCAGAGATGGGAGGGAGGGGCAGAAGGTCAGATATGACGCGAGCGCACCTGACGTGACTCCCGCACTCCCCCCTCTACCCTCCTCTTCCTGTCCTCTTTCCTGGGGGAGGGAGGAGGGATCAGGGAGGTGGTGGTGGTGACAAATTGTTGGGGTCGGGGCTCCTACTCCGCGGGCCCCCGCGTCGCACCGGTGCCCTCCGCGGACCCCCCCGCACCGTGCCTGCAGGGAGCCTCGCCGGGCCCGGGGCCGTCAACAAAACAGTTCGGGGTGGAAAAACTGATCCTGGGGTTAAGCCGGGCCTGTTCCCCTACAGGAGGAATATTCAAAAAGAGTAGCAAATAGTCTGGGGACTTTTTTTTTTTCATATGTTTTTCTATGTTGGTGCATTTTGGGGAAATTTTTCATGCTTCGTCCAAAAACCGCCTATCGGAGGGCGCGCCCGACCGAACCCTGGGGGAAGACTCGGGACCTCTGGGGGACGCGCCTTGGCAAAAACCAGACGCCGCATGTCAAGGCAGGCTGGGCGGAGGGGGGGGGAAGAGAGAGAGAGGCACGAGGCAGGAGGAGCAGGCAGGAGGAGGCAGGCGGGAGGAGGAGGCAGGAGGAGTTAGGTCGGGTATGTACCCCCACAGGCGAATTTCGGACGAAAAATTAAGCATATCCAGAACATGTTCAAACATTGTCCAAACAAATAACACAAAAAAACGTCCCCCGACTACTTGTTCACTATTTTTGAATCTTCCTCCTGTGCAGGGGCACGCCCGACTTAAAGGAGGAGGGCTCTTTTTCTCTTTGGGCACATGCCGATGGGCCCGAACAGTCTGTGCTAACACCCACTCTGCTTGCCTCCGCCGCCGGCCCAAGGTCGGCTGCTCGTCGTCGAAACGGGCGTCTTCCAACCCACCCGATCGAGCGCCAGGGCGAGCCAGCCGGTGTGGCCAGTGTTCGAGTGGATGTCTTCCGGGAACCCCTCCCTCCCTTGCTCCTTCTCTCTGTTCCTTTTTTTTTTTGTTCTCTCTCTCTCTCTCTCTCTTTGTCTCCCTCTCTTTTTGTTCGTTCTCTCTCTCTCTCTCTCTCTCTTTCTCTCTGTGTATGTCCCTCTCCCCATCACGGGCCATCGGCACATACCCAGGGAAATCATCGAACTGAAAGAGCTCCTTATCTCAACGACTGCAGACGGAACCGGTTCCAGAGCTCCCCCGCTTCAGCTCTGTTCCCCCTTCCGCTATTTCAATGCTGCGGCGTATCATTCCGACGCGAAGGATGCATAATCAAATAGCGGGTGCGCACATCGAGCCAGAAGCTGAATCGCCCTAAACTTTCCATAATACCCATCGCAGAGAGAGAGAGAGAGAGAGAGAGAAAACAAAAAGAGAGAGAGAGAGAGAGCGTGTTGCAGAGAGCTGGACACCACAGCTTCGCAGCGCGCAGCTGGCTACATCAGCAACAGGGCAGGAAGAGGAAGATGGCACTGAATGCGCTCGCGTGCCTGGGCGTCCGGACCAGCCCGTGCTCACCGACCTAGCTTTTCAACGCACCACGGATATTGCACGCTTGCTGCTTCAGCGAAGCCGACCGCCTGTTAAGGCCCAGTAATACGACCGGCGTGCTGACCCCCCCTTCGCGACAAGGGATGCGTCGCGCATTCGTCGCCCGTGCGGCGCCCGTGCGTCGGCCGCCGAAAGGGCCAGCCGTCCTCTCGAACGTGTACGTCGCCCTCGCAAGGGCGGTCGGACCGCCCTCCAAGCCAGCGTTGGGCACACCTCAAGATGCCGGACGCTGCCACGGCGGCGGCGAGCACGCCGCCGAGCGCCCCAGCGGGAGGCCGCGCGCGGTGCGGTGCAGGACTGGCTCGGCATGCCGAGCCGCCCAGGCGACGCCCCGAGTCACAAGTGTGGCAGCAAGAGGGGGGGGAGAAGGAGCGGGAAGAGCGGAGGCGAGAGAGAACCAGAGCGGCAAGCCCGAGAGGAGGAGGGAAGGCCCTCCTCCTCTTCCTCCTCCTCCTCCTCCTCCTCCTCCTCCTCCTCCTCCTCCTGTGCAGGTTCAGGAGGGAAGAAGGAGGGGCGGCCGGGCCGAAACACAGGAGCCATCCCGGCGAGGCGCGCCCAGGGTGGTCTGGAAGGGTGGCGGGGGGCCGCACGGCGGCAAGCCCGCAGAGCCCCGCTGTGAGAGGACGCGCCCGCTGCTCGGGCAACGAAAGACCCTGACCTTCCAGGAGGGCTAAAAAATAGCACCCGACTTAAAAAACTATCCCAAAGCTATTCTACGTCTTGGTTTTAGGCTGATTCGCTCAGTTTTTTAGGTTTTTAGGCCTCCAGTGCTAAAAAATAGCTCTCTGGGAAGGTCAGGGGAGGTCGCCCAGCGCATCGCCGCTGCGCGAGGGCGCGACCCGCAGCTTCCCGCCCCCGCTCCGCGCCCTGGCGGAGGGCAGCCATCCTGCCCAGGCCGCGACGCGCGGAGCCGGACCCTCCTCGCGCCCTCCGGGGTGGCCTGGGTGGAGCCGGCGTGTTTCTGCTCGCGCTGGCCGGGAGCGAAGGGTTGACAGGCCGATCTTCCACCACCACCACCACCGTAGGCAGCACGGGGGAGAAGGGAGGATGGGGAGGTCCTCCTCCTCCTCCTCCTCCTCCTCCTCTTCCTCCTCCTCCTCCTCCTCCTCCTCCTCCTCCTCCTCCTCCTCCTCCCTATCCTACCTGTGGTAGCGGTGGTGGAAAATCGGCCCATCAAGGTTTGCTCGTGCACGTCTCCGTGATTGGGGTCGCCCCCGAGGGTGCTACAGGCGAAGAGGGGGGTCGGCGAAGGGCACGAGCAAAGACACAGCTCTCCCCCACTGTTGCCTCGGAGCGCCCGCGATGCATCTCCCGCGGGCGTGCTCGCCGCAGCAGCAAGTCGGAGGAGGAATAAGGCAGGAGAAGGGAGGGCGAGGAGGAAGAGCACGAGGAGCTTCGGATTCGGATTCGTAGCGACTGCGAAACAGATACCTGTGTCGAGCATGCGGCGCCCCCCTGACCTTGAAGACGCACAGGACGACAAGGAAGACGAAGCGGCCGCACAGGAGGAATAACTTCACGAACACTGCATGCCACCGCCACCCCCAAAGCTCCATGAGAGGGAAAATGGGCAGCGATGAGGAAGCAGCGTCACGAACCACCTGGCCGGTCACGCTGAGGCGCCGGCGCATCCTCCGCAGAGCGCGAGGAAGAATGCAAAGTAGGTCGGCCTCCCTGAACTCGTCGTTACCATCGCCTGGCGGCGAAAATAAAGATATCTCGTTTTCTCCCCTGGGCGCCAACAAAGACAACAATAGATTTAACAAAACAACTGCATAAGCATAAATCCCCTGAGATCCGCGAGGGCCTCCGGGAACCCATGTTCATGCAGCGTGTTGTTCTACGAGTCCACGAAGTCAAACAAGCAACACACAGCCCGCTCGATTTGGAGTACAACGCGCTTCAAGTGCGTCAAACAAAGCGGGCTCGGTGCACAGAGCTAATTGCCTGCAGCAGGTGAGCCAGCGCACCGAGCAGCACGAGAGATCGGGCAACGAGAGGAGACCAGACAGTGACGTGCAGCAAGACGTGGAATCCTCCTTCTCCTCATTCTCCTCCTCCTACTCCTCCTCCTGTTCCTCCTCCTCCTGCTCCTCGTCCTCCTCGTCCTCCTCGTCCTCCTCCTCCTCCTCCTCCTCCTCCTCCTCCATCTCCTCCTCCTCCTCCTGTCTTGCCCCTGCGAACGTTTCTCCTCCTCCTCCTCCTCCTCCTCCTCCTCCTCCTCCTTCTCCTCCTCATTCTGTCTTGTCCCTGCCTCCTTCTCCTCCTCCTCCAACTCCTCCTCCTCCTCCTCCTCCTCCTCCTCCTCCTCCTCCTCCTCCTCCTCCTCCTCCTCCTCCTCCTCCTCCATGTGCTCGATTTATGAATTTCCCCTCTGTAGGGGGACACGCCCGACTGAACCCTGAGAGGCAGGCCCTGGCACCCCGACGATGTTCCGATGTGCGCGCCCAGCGCGGCCTGGCCGGCCGCCGCCGCCCAGCCGGCCGCCGCCTGGGCGCGGGGAGCAGCACCCCGCGGCCGGGGGCCTGCGAGCTGGCCGGCCTGCGAAGGTGCAGAGGAGAAGGAGAAGGAGGAGGAGGAGGAGGAGGAGGAGGAGGAGGAGGAGTAGAGGAGAAGGAGGAGTGAGGAGGAGGAGGAGGTGAGGAGGAGGAGAGGAGGAGGAGGAGGAGGGGGAGAGGAGGAGAGGAGGAGGAGGAGGAGAGGAGGAGGAGGAGGAGGAGGAGGAGGAGGAGGAGGAGGAGGAGAGGAGGAGGAGGAGGGAGGAGAGGAGGAGGAGGAGGAGGAGGAGGAGGAGGAGGAGGACGAGGCGGAGGAGGTGGAGTCGTTGGCGCCACGGCAGCCGTGCCCCATGCGGTCCTGCGGCGCACTCGCACCGGGAGCCGCGCCCTCGGCCTCTCGTCCGCCGCTCTGGCTCTGCCGCGCACCACGCGGTCGGCCTGTGGTAGGCCTCGCTGCAGTAGGGGCTCGGCCACGAGAAACCTTCCCAAGAAACCCAAGCCTGAGGCCCCTGAGGACGATCACGCTTGCCATCGCAGAACCATCGAGACCCAAGAAGCCCAGGGCACCCTGGAGGCAAGCAGGGTGCTTCTCGGCATGGGCTTCCACTGTATGGGTTTCCCATAATTCAAAAGTGTGGGAAACCCATGCCTGGACGATTCCCCCGCGGCACACCCCTGTTGGTTCACGGTGCCCCACCCCCATACACACATCTCCGCCGCCGCGCGACGCGGGCGAACCCACCAAGGTGGCCTGGATCAAACCCGCTTCCTCCACACCGGCCTGCGCCAAGCCTCCGCTCCCCCTCCTCTGAGACCCGACGTCTCGACAAAAATTGAGAAATCGTAAAAAATCACGACTAATCACGACTGCAGCCCTGGAACCCATCTTTCTGCGCCATTTTGCGAGCCGGATCCATCTGTGAGGGTCCTGGGTCGCGAAACTGGGCAAAAACGTCGGGCTCGAAAAAATTGAATCGCCAGGATCTCAAGGCCTCGCCGCGCGCATGTCCTGCGCACGCTGCGCGCAGACGCGCGCACCGCTGCGCGCGCGCCCACGCCGCTGTGCGCGTCCTGCCCGCCGGCACCGCTACGCGCGCGTCTGCGCGCCGGCGGCCTGTCCTGGCGCCCCCGCGCCCAGCGCGTAAGGGGTGCCTTCAATGGTGAGCAGAAAATCCACCCTCAAAACAAGATTGTGTTATAAGCTCGGGCAAGTTTACTTGCATGGCGTTCGCCCCCCCCCCCCCCCCCCTCCCTCTTCCTCTCGCCCCTCTTCAAACGAGTACTAGCATGCAAGTGCCGCACGTACAAGTCGTTTGTGGCTTGCTCAAGGTTCAGGCCCCCCCCCGCCCATGCAAGTTCACTTGCCGAGGTTAAAAAAAACTGGCTCTACTCACCCCGAGAGGCGAAGTCGTCTAGCAAACGCACCCAAAGAAGGAATCACACAGGGCAAGGCTGGTTCGTAAACGCCCATGGACGCTTCGTGAACGCCTGTTATTCGAGCAGGGACCGACCGTCCCGGCATTTCTGTAGGCCTACCACGAAATTGTCTTAGAACCCAGAAATGTTCGAATAACCAACAAATAATGTTCTTAGAAATGTAAGCCCGATGCGTTGAAACGAGACAGACACAGCCAGAAATGCTCTGATAAGATTTCGTGCGAACCACAAAAGGCGCTCAGACATCATTCTTTGGTGGGCCTACATCGGCGACGCGCAAAGAGCGACCCTGGGTAAGAGTGACCTTTGGTGCGCGGCTTTGGGGGGGGGGAGGGGAGGGGGCCGCGGGGTGACCAAACGCAGGCGCGCAAGACGGTACCGTCGCATCGCGCTCGGCGATCGGGGGACCCCAACGCGCCCGCACCAAAGGTCACTCTGGCGAAAGGCCACTCTCACGTCTGGTCGACTGTAGTCGAGCCAGGACGCTTCGCCGCTGCCTGAGTCACTGGGCCCGGGGGGACCTCGCGCGGGCGCGCGCGCCGAGGCGGGCACGAGGCGGGCAGAGCCAGAGCCTCCTGCAGGGGGAGGGCGCCCTCGATGGGGCAGAGGCTCGGGGAGCAGAGCCCCGCTCGGTCCCTCCGGGGGGGGGGGGGGGCACGAGCCCGGCCAGGTCCCGTCGGGGCGGGCGGCGGGCTCCCCCCCACCGAACGGGGCTGCCGATGGGGCGCTCGAACACGAGGGTGACATACAAAATTAAGGACATACGCTCTGGGTGGGATATCGATCGAGGGGTGGGCGCCCAACCTTCCGACGGAGCTTGCCCATCCCCCCCCCTCCTCCTTTTCCTCCTCCTCTCTCCGCCTCCTCTCCTCCTCCCTCCTCCTCTCCTCCTCCTCCTCCTCCTCCTCCTCCTCCTCCTCCTCCTCCTCCTCCCCCTCCTCCTCCGACTCCCCTCCACCCGTTCCGACAGCACGTGCCCAGCCCCCCCAGCGGATTCAAGGGGGGCGATTATTGCCCCATCCAGAACGTATGTGGCCGATTTCGAAACCCTGAACCCCATAAACGCTGTCATCTCTTAGGGGGCGCATCCTTTTCTTCCGCCACCTTCCGCCGCCTTCCGTCGGCCTTCCGTCGGCTTCCGCCGGCGCGGCGGAGGCGGCCTCGTTTGACTTCCGCCGACCTTCCGCCGTCTTCCGCCGAGAAAGAGATGCCAACTCTTTCCATCATCGAAGGCGAGGTCTTGTTTGGACTGCCTCACGTATACCAGAATCGAGGGCAGCGCCGTAGTAGCCGACGTCGGAGGCGTAGCCGAAGAAAAAACAGCAGAGGGGTCGCACATCAGGCTGCCAGGCTGGCTGCCCAGCGGATGGTGCAGACGGTCGCCCTCTGAGACCCAGGATCGTCGCCGTCGTCCGTGATGTGGCTCGGCTCGGTCATCGGCTCGTAGTTCGGAGAATGCCCGACCTTGGGCTCGGGGTCGATGGAGACGTGGTGCCGCGAATGGCTGGCGATGACGGCGTTGCCCTTGCGCGCCAGTGAGCACGCGCACCCCTCGTCGTAGCCTGGCTGGCGGTCTCGTTGCTCACGTCGCAGCTGAGCCTGCTCAGGGTGCATTTCTTGACAGGCAGCACCTTCTGAATGGCGTAGCTGTCACCTCCAAGCCCTTGGCTCAGGTTAGCCAATGGGATATCCTCCCACGTCTCGGTTCCTTTGATGCAGACGTTGACAAGCTTAACCAACTCGGTGTTGGAGGGTGGCGAGGGTTTCTCCAGCTCCTCCCACGTCTCGTCGCCCACGGGCTGGGCGCCATTTTCACTGGAATATCGCAGAACTTGTCGGTCGGGGACTGGGATGTCCAGGCATGCCTTTCGCGACACGGATTCCTTGACTGGCTGCGGAATACCATGGGCACCTTTCTGCTACCCGAACTTCGTCTTGTGCTCCTGACATGTTTCTCGCAGAAGTCTTCAAAGAGGTCGTCGCCTTGGCCGCGGCCACCATCCCGTTCGATGCCCACGTTGATCTCCAATGTCTGGAGCTCCAACTGGACGGTGCGATGCCTCATGAGGACCCCCTGCTCCTGGATGGCGCTGAGCCGCCCTTCCAAGGGCGGCAGATGCTCCTGGAGCTGAAAACGCGGCTGGCAAAGCATAACACATTCCTCGCCTTCGGGTCCGGGTCTGGGTGTAACGAACGAAAGAACGAACGCCAGATCCGTGCGCACGCCGCGTGGGCGCCCGCACGCGCCCGTTTGGGCGTGGCGGTGGAGGCCGTAGCCTCGAAGCGGGAATCACATCTGGTGCATCTGGAGAAAACATGCAATGCGAGATAAATAAAACATTAGGAAAGGAGGGAGGGAGGGAGGGATCCTTGATGTCGGTGTCGGCGCAAAGCTCGGTATGCTTGTGTGTGTGTCTGTGCGGCAGCATCTGGCAACCCTCGAGCATCGAGAGGCCGCCCTCCTAGCGTTGTGCGGGCCGGTTGGCCTTCCTGCCCGTGCTCGTGTGCGTGTGACGATCTCGAGAACGCGGTTCTGCAAGCTTCGAGAGACACACCCACATGGCTTTCAACGCTCAGAAGCCCGCACACGTGTTCCTTCGGTCGGCGCTGGGGCAGCCCTCCAGCGCCGCCAGGGGGGCCCGGGACAGACCGAAGAGATCCGCGCGCACGTCCGTATGTGTATAACATCTGAACGATGTTAATGTACTTGTTTGCTCCTCCTGCTCCTCCTCCTGCTCCTTCTCCTCCTCCTCCTCCTTCTCCTCCTCCTCCTCCTCGAGATCCTCCTCCTCCCTTGCAGCGAACCCTTTCAGTGAGGGCTCTGCGGCGCGCCGCCGCTGGGCGCGCCGTAGCCCATCAGTCCGTCAACCTCAGGTGGGCGCCGGACTGGTCCTCCACGTCCTTCTTTGCTCGCGAGCTGAGGGGCGTCCGACCTTCTCTAGCCGCATGGCAGCTCGGCTGAGCTGGCGGCCCCCGTATGTTACACGGGGGGCGGGCCGCACCCCCCTTCGGCCCGAGGGCTGGGGGCGGCCTCGCCGCGGCGCACGGTGCGCCGCGTCCTCCTCTTGGCGTGGTCGGTGATGGTCGGTGCTCTGCCGCGCAGCTGAAGGCCCTGCTCCTGTCCTCCTTTCTGCGGGCATTCATACTGGGAGCCGCTTCTGTGGACCCTGCTCCTGTCCTCCTTTTCGGCGTCCTCCAAGTGTACTCGTTCAGCCGCGCTGTTGAGGACCCTGCTCCTGTCCTCCTTTCAGCTGGCTCCGTCGAGGTTTCATCATGCCGCGCTGCTGAGGACCCTACTCCTATCCTCCATTCAGCGGGCGGATCATGTCGAGGTGATGGACGTTGCTGGCGGGGTGGTGGTACTGGGGCGGGTGGTCGGTACTCTGCCGCGCAGCTGAGGACCCTGCTCCTGTCCTCCTTTCTGCGGGCATTCGTGCTGGGGGCCGCTTCTGAGGACCCTGCTCCTGTCCTCCTTTTCGGCATCTTCCAAGCGTGCTCGTCCAGCCGCGCTGTTGAGGTCCCTGCTCCTGTCCTCCTTTCAGCTGTCCCCGTCGTGGTTTCATCGCGCCGCGCTGCTGAGGACCCTGCTCCTGTCCTCCTTTCAGCGGGCGGATCGTGTCGAGGTGGTGGTCGTTGTTGGCGGGGTGGTGGTGGTGGGGTGGATGGTCGGTTGGGGGCGAACCCCAGACCTTGTGGTTGCTTGTCGTGCGTGCCTGTAGGTGGGTCGTTGGGAGGTCGGCTTGTTGCTGGTGTTGTGGTATGGGTTGTGGGCGCAGTTATGAGGCCTCTATGCGCCGACTTCGAATGGGGTTCGTGGCGGCCCCACCGCGTCCCGCTATGGCTAGGGGTCACAGTGCCCTCGGTGGGGGCGAACCCCAGGCCTAGTGTTTGCTTCTGTTGTCGGTGAGGGATGTCTCGGCTGCCCTCCGCTTCGCCCCTTGGGCGCTCGGGTAAGCTCCGTCTCCGCCATGGGGATGGTGGGGGTGGCGAGCTAGGGCGGACCGCGGGGGCGCAGGTTGTGGCCGTCCTATCCCCCCCCCCTGCCCCTCACTATCCCGCCTGGTAGGCGCGGGCAGTACTCGTCCTGCCCCCCCACCCTTCGAGCCCGTCTCGAAGTTTGATCCTTGCCTCACCAGGGCAGCGTTGACTTGTAGGGTGGTGTGGTGGGCCATCCTTTGGGTTGTGGGTGGTGGTTGGTCGGTGGTGCTTGGTGGTCGTAGAGGTCGTATATCGTCTGGCTTGCTGGTAACCGCTGAACTTGTGCACGTGCGATCGCTGCCTGCGTCAATTCTGCAAAACGTGGCGACTTGTGCCTGGGGTGTTCCCACGCATTCGGGGCTTCCCCAGGTTTTTCGTCCTAACGCCTCCTGCAAAACTTGGCGACGCTGCCTGAGGTGTTCCCACGCACTCGGGGCTTCCTCTGGACTTGCGTCCTGACGCTTTTGTGCTTGTCGTCGAGGACGCTCTTTGTCGCGATCAGCCTCAGCGGGAGGCGGCACTTCGTCTTCTCGTTCGATGTAGTACGCGTCGTAGGTGTTCAGGTTCTGGCTGGTCGGCGCAGCGGTTGCGGTTCTGAGACCCCATCTAGCCACTATGTTGCAGTCGAGCAGGTCGGCGATGGCAAAATCGATCTCCTCTGCGTTTGCTGTGGTCAGTCTGTTGCGGAGGTCGTCGCGGGTGCCGTTGTCGAGGATCTGTGTGGCGCCGAGGTCATAGTGCTGTGTCGAGGTCTCGTTAACCGTCGTCTGATTGGCGATGTGCTGGTATTCGGGAGTCTGCCTGCAAGTCGACTCTGCCGCGATGGCGGCGACGAAGGGGACGTGGGTTGCGGTCGCCGCGAAGAGCATCCGCAGGACCTCTCTGGTAACCTTGTTGGCGGCGAAGATCTCGTCGGCGATGGTCTCGGACACTTCAGGCAGTCCCCAGGGTGCCTCAGGGGTGCGCCGCCTACTTGCTCTGCCTCCCCCTCCCCCTCCCCCTCCTCCTCCTCCTCCTCCTCCTCCTCCTCCTCCTCCTCCTCCTGACTCCCTCCCTCCCTCCCTCCCTCCCTGTGGGCCCGCGGCCGGGCCTGGCAGCGGGCCCGCGGCACAGACGGAGGAGCGCGCGGAGCGCCGCCTTCCGGCCGCCAGCGGGTGTGGGCGCGGCCCGGCCGGTCGTGAAAGGCTGGGCGCCGATGTGGGGCCGTGGGGGCCGGCTCTCGCTCACTGTTGGTCGACCCAAACGGGGGTCCAGCTGCAAGGGGGTGGTGCAACAGGTTTGGGGCAATTGTGTTGCACATGTATTGCGCCGGAGAATTTTGCAGTGCAGTGTACTGCGACGAATGTATTGCACGCGAAAGTCCAGCAATACAGCTGCGGCCCGGAATGTATTGCATGCCCCCGATGCATTGCAACGCCGCAAATATATTGCACCAAATCTATTGCATCACCCCCTTGTCGCTGGACCCCCTTTTGGATCAACCCGATCACTGGCACGGTTTGAACCGCTCGGGTCCGGCTGTGTAGCTCATGCCGTCGTGCCATGCAGTGGGAGCTCGACCACAGAGAGAGACCCGGCCCTGAGACCCCAGGGCGTTCATCGGTGTTTGCTGTGGGAACGGCACGCTTCCCACGGCAGAACCATCGAAACCCAAGGAGCCCAGGGCACGCTGGAGGCAAGCAGGGTATTTCTTGGCATGGGTCCCCACTGTATTTGCCGAGTTCGTTCCTTCTGCGTGTTTGCGCACACTTCCGCGCCGTGAAACCATGCGACTTTTCTCGTGCCCTGTCGAGCGCCGAGATCCGATCGGCATGGGCGCCGCGGCGAGCGCGGCTGTCCGCCGCTGGTGGTCCTGTGCCCAGCTCGAGCAGGCGGTGCTCCCCCTCAAAGACCGTCAGCAGGAAGTCGAGGTGCAAGCGCCAGTGCCCAGGCGCCCACGTTGTCCACGGCATCGATACCAGGAAGTTGCGCTTCAGCACTCGGTTTTCCCGTTTTCCCTCTCCTCTTTCTCTTCATGGTATCCATTTCGTTCTCCCCCATCCCCTCTCCCCTCGCTCCCGCCATTGTCCCTCCCACCCCCCTCTCCTGTCTCCAGCTGCACGCCCCTTGGTTTCACCATCATTACATGACTCGTTCGTAGTTATAACATAGTCTGCTTCGGGGGGGTCCTCCCACCCTTCCCGTCACCATCGGGCTCCCCGCTCCACCAACTCGCCGTCGCTCGGACGTTCAATCCCAATGCATTGTTTGAGTTCGTGCGTGTTTTTTGGCAAGATGGTCAAGGATGCTCCTCGATGGTCCTCGCCGAGAGAAAAAGCACGTCCGAGCGATACCAAGCCAATCCTCAGGCTGCGTTCTGGTCACCTCTGCCCGTCACCAGAGGAGGCAGCGCATCACACACGCAGCGCGCGCCCTCGACACGCAGCGCGCGCCCTCGACAGCAGCGCAGAGCCAGCGCAGAGCAGCCGGGAAACACGGAGGA
>CAUYUJ010022081.1:0-78164 GCA_963575745.1 Prorocentrum cordatum | reverse complement strand
TCCGCCTCCTCCGCCTCCTCCGCCTCCTCCGCCTCCACTCCCTCCTCCTCCTCCTCCTCCTCCTCCTCATCATTCTCCTCTTTCCTCCTCCTTCTCCTCCCCCGGGGCTTTTCAGAAGTTTGCTGTGAGAACCCCTCTGTGGCTTCGGGGGGGGGCTCGAGCCTGGTGGGAAGGCACCCCCTTGGGCACGCCGCCGAGTGATACGGGAAACCTGTGTTCAATCCTGGTGATGATTCTTTCAGGAAGGGGAAAACACACAAACACAATCAATCGTCGACGAGAAACAGGTCGAACTGAGATGTGAAGGGGGGACGAAACTTAAATAAGGAGAATATTGGGAATCCTGGGATTTTTGTGTACGTGTGTATTTATTTAATCGCTTCGCTCATTCCGCCGGCCCTGGAGCGTTCTTTGGGGCCTCTTGGGGCTCCTTGGCGGAGTCTTGGGGGCCACTGGGGCCTTTTGGAGGCCTCTTGGGGCGGGAGGGGGAGGTAGTCGATTGCGGCTCCCCCCTCGGAGGCCACTATCCTCGTGAGGGGTGTCGAGAAATGGCCATTCCCTGGGGCGTTCTGGGGGGATCGCCCGGGAGTGGCCCAGGAGTGCGGTATTTTTCGTCCGGGGGCCCCCCGGGGCCGCCCCCGGGGCCGCCGCGCGCGTGCGAATTTGAGCTATTGCTAACCAGTCACCGGAGATCTTAGCACGCCACTGGCCTGTTGGGCCGGCGAATTTGTGTGCGTGTGTGTGTGTGTGTGTGGGTGTGTGTGTGTGTGTGTGTGTGTGTGTGTGTGTGTGTGTCCTTCTGGGATGGGCGCGGGGGTTGCTAAGGGGATAATTAGGGGGGGTTATCAGTGGACTTCAAATGGGTTAAACCTGGCCTCACCTAGCTCATTAGTGGGTTGCTAATGCCCCCAGTGGCTTGGGGGGAGCGATCCAGGCTAAGTAGGCTCCGCCCACATAGCGGAGCTGTCTAATCCCCGTGAGACAATTGGGGCACGTGCAGCCCACTTATGAGCCAGGTCAGGCCAGGGATGACCCATCTAGTGTCCACTGATCCCCCCCCTGTCCCCTCAGCATTAAGCCGGGCCTGTCCCTCTACAGAGGGGATGTTCAACAATAGTCATGAAATAGGCCAGGGACTATCTTTTGAGTGTTTTTTTTTTGCCGTGTGGGGGTATGCGTTGATACTTTTTTTTACGTTGTTGTCGCAGATCCCCCTGCAGGGGGACACGCCCGATCTTCACCTTGGCACCCCCCGCCGCCCCTCCCGGGATCGGGGGAGCGTAAGACCCGGGGTTGCCGGGACTCGGGTTCGCCGTCGTTTTTTGACGACCGCGCCTCGGATTTTGACGAGGAGGAGTTTCGTGGGATGTCTGCAGCGGGAGGCCTCGTCGGAATGCAGGCTCGGCCTCGTCATTTTTTGACGACCTCGTCGGGGATTTCCGAGTCCCCCGTACCCGGGTCTTACGTCTCCCCGAATCTGGGGCCGCCTTGGGCCAGGGTCATTCGAGCGGGTGGTAAGGGTGGGGGGGGGGGGGGGGGCGAAATGGGCGGTGAAGGAAAGGGCCCCAGAGAGGCTCTGTAGGGCTCTTCTCTTCATTCCCCCCTTTGCTGGGCATCGCTCGGACGTGTGCATTTTTCCGTCGGCGAGGACGTACCCGGGTCTTACGTCCCCCTGACGGGAGGGGCCCCGGATCTGTTCCGTCCTGGCGACGCGGCTTCCCCACTCGGCCTCTCCGGGGCCCCCGGCTCGGGCCGCGGGGCCCGGCGGCCGCCGCTTAAAGGCTTCAAGATCTTAAGCGCACTTGCACCCTAGCTATATGTAGTCTGAGTATCTTAGTTGTACTTACGCTACTTACCTGAGTTAGATATAAGTTACTTATAAGTAACCATAGCGCACGCGCTGTAAGTTACTTAAGGGGTACATATAAGTTACTTATAAGTATTCCTAACTGTTGCTTGAGGGGGGAGGGAGGAGGGGGAGGAGGGAGGAGGCGCGGCGCTCACGTCTTGCCCTTTGCCCGCGCGCGGCCCTTCGGCTTCGCCTTGGCCTTTGCCTCCGCCTCCTTCGCCGCCGCCTCCCTCTCCTTCTTATCCTTCTTCTCCTTTTTTTTTTTTTTTTTTCTTTTTCTCCGCCTTCGCCTTCGCCTTCTCCTCCTTCTCCGTCAGCAGCTTGCCCCTCTCGTCCCTCAGCGCCGTCTCCCGCTTCAGCGCCGCGTCCCTCTCCTCGGTCGCCTTCTTCAGCTCCACCTCCGCCTCATTCGTCGTCGTCGACGTCGTCGTCGTCGTCGTCGTCGTCGTCGTCGCATCCCGCCTCGTCCAGCCATTGCGAGAACTGGAGCGATAACGATCGCTGGGAGGAGGAGGATGAGGGGAGAAGGGGGAGGAGGAGGAGGAGGAGGAGGA
Organism: Prorocentrum cordatum; assembly: GCA_963575745.1. Classification (NCBI taxonomy): domain Eukaryota; class Dinophyceae; order Prorocentrales; family Prorocentraceae; genus Prorocentrum; species Prorocentrum cordatum. The sequence goes on along the minus strand of CAUYUJ010022081.1, from coordinate 75,761 downwards.
GGAGGAGGAGGAGGAGGAGGAGGAGGAGGAAGGGGAGGAAAGAGAGGAGGAGGAGAAAGAAGGGAGGCGGGGGAGAAGGAGGAGGAGCGGGAAGGGGAGGAAGGGGAGGAAGGGGAGGAAGGGGAGGAAGGGGAGGAGGACGGAGCGGGCCCGCCAGTTCTCGCAATGGCTGGACGAGGCGGGATGCGACGACGACGACGACGACGATGTCGACGACGACGGCGACGACGAATGAGGCGGAGGTGGAGCTGAAGAAAGCGATCGAGGAGAGGGGCGCGGCGCTGAAACGGGGGACGGCGCTGATGGACGAGAGGGACAAGCTATCGCTATCCTCCTCGTCCTCCCAGCGATCGTTATCGCTCTCCTCCTCCACTTCCTCCTGTCCCCTCCCAGCGATCGCTATCGCTCTCCCCCTCCACTTCCTACTGCCCCCCGTCCGCCCAAAACGACGTTAAATCTGCTAAAGCAGCTGGCGCCAAAAACGGCGTTAAAACAGTTAAAGCAGCTTGCTCGTCATCCTCCCCCCCCCCCTCCCGAGCGATCGCCATCGCTACGCCTCCGCGATCCCCATCGCCCCCCGCTTTCCCAAGCGATTGCCATCGCTTCACCTCCGCCCAGCGATCCCCATCGCTTTGTTTTTGCATATGCGCGCGCGCGGTGACGTGTCCGCCGCGCCCCTTCTCAAGCTGAGTGAGGAACGATGCGGCGGCCTCCAGCTGCTCCACCAGCGCGCTGGCCGCCATGATGCTAGCGCGGCGGCAACGGGGGCGCGCGCGCCCGCCAGAGCCAGCAACGGCTAACCAGTGGACGGCTAAGCTAGCGGCAATGACCGCACAGCGATCGAGATCGCTTTGCCCTCCACCGCCTCCGACTCCCCCCCCCTCCCCCCCCTCCCCCTCCCTGATGCTCTTCACCCAATCCACCACTTCCATCCGCTCTCTGGTCGAATAAGCCTCATCCTCCGCCTCATCACCCCCTCCTCTATACCATCCTCCTTACCCACTCCCGAGCGATCGCCATCGCTACTACCTCCCCATACACTCCCCCTCGCCCAAGCGGTCGCCATCGCTATTTCCCAGCGCCCCCACCCACCCCCGCACCACCACCACCACCACCACCACCACCACCACCACCACCACCACCACCACCACCACCACCACCACCACCCCCACCCCCACCCCCACCCCACACCCACCCACCACCCCCCCCCATCACCTCCGCCCCCTCGCCCCCTCGCCCAAGCGATCTCCATCGCTACCTCCCAATCCACGCCCCCCCTCGCCCAAGCGATCTCCATCGCTACCCCCCAATCCACGCCCCCCTCGCCCAAGCGATCTCCATCGCTACCTCCCCCCCCTCGCCCCTTCGCCCAAGCGATCGCCATCGCTACCTCCCAATCCACGCCCCCCTCGCCCAAGCGATCTCCATCGCTACCTCCCCGTGCACCCCCGCCCCCACCCCCCCTCGCCCCTTCGCCCAAGCGATCGCCATCGCTACCTCCCAAGCCACGCCCCGCTCGCCCCAGCGATCTCCATCGCTCCCAAGAACGCCCGTCCAGCGGGCCGAAAGCGCCTCCGAGAGGCCCCAACCTCCTGTATCACCCGAGGGGGGGACGGGAGAGACGATGGGGGACGGGAGAGGCGATGGGGGACGGGAGAGTTGATGGGGGACGGGAGAGATGATGGGGGACTGGAGAGATGATGGGGGACGGGGGAGAGAGAACCCAATACGTAAACCTAAAACATCCAGAAACCAAAACCTCACCAAAACAACTTCGACGTACCCAAAACCACCAGAATCCAAAACCTAAACCCAAAACCTCAAGAACCCCAAACCTTCTCAAACCAACCTCGACGACGACGAGGGCGCCGTCCTCTCACCCATAGGGTGGATAGCCTCAACTCCAACACAAGGAATCGCAATCGCTTCAGCCGAGCGATGCCCACCGCTCCCCCTTCCCAAGCGATCGCCGCTCCCTGCGCGCGCCATCGCTTCAGCGCGATCCCCATCGCTCCCTCCCCCCTCCCCCCCCCCCACCCCCGCGATCCCCATCGCTCCCTGCATCCCCCCCCCCGCCCGCGGCGCGGCGCTTTTCTCCTTTTCCTCGCGGCGCGGCGCTACGAGTGCAAGACTGCGTAGTCGCCTCTGCGCGTCACGCGCCACGCCCACACCGTGGGCTCCAGGCAGGCATCGGCCATCTTGATGATGAGGAACTCGTCGATCACGCGCCCAGTACTCCTGCCCTGCGAGCGCGCTGAAATTTCGACCCCGCGCGCGACGACGTGCAGTTCGCCAGAGATGGCAGCGCGCGCGTCGAGGGCGAACATCTCGCCACCGCGCGAGCGAACCACATCGCCCACGCTGTACGTTTGCCCGCCCCAGCGCAGCGAAACCGACACGGAGACGTCGACGTCCCCGACAAAGGAGCGCAACTCGTCGGGGTCGGCTGCAGTCCCCGTCAGCGCGTTGCCAGTCGGCCCCATTTGTTCGAGTTGTCTCTCTTGGTGCAACACTGCGCTCGCGAGCACCGTGCACTCAAAGCGCGAGGTGCAAAGCACTTTTTCGGCGACTGCTTGTACCATCTTGTTGTGGCGCTCCGTCACGAAGCAGTCGAGCTCCTTGGGCCCCTGGTCCGCGCTGTGGAGCACGTAGTGGTGCCTGGGCTTCACGTAGCGGACGCCGTAAGCCTGCTTGTGCAAGTCCAGATGGACTTCAGCCGATGCAACGAAGTCGTTGCGAGGGGCGACGGTCCCACGCTTTACGTCCATGAACGCGCGCGCCAGCAGGCCGCGCGCGCGGAGGGGCGCCAGTTCGCGCTCGAGAGACTCGATGCCGACGACTTTCTCTTCGGCGAACGCCACCGCGAGGTGGATGGGCGATGTCAGCTCGCTCGCGCCTGCCTTGAATGACTTCTTGCACGCGGTCGCGTGCCCAGGCGAGAACATATTGTGTACAGCTCGCGAGCGCCCGCGCTGGAACTGCCAGCGCCGCGTGAACCTGTGGAAATCGGGAAAGGTGATGCTCGCCTTGCTATTGCACGCCGTCGTAAACGCAAACACCCCCCATCCAACGGTGCCGTTGCTCCACAGGTTGTGCACGCTGTCATTTGCCATGTCGGACGGCTTCACGACTGCCCGCAATTCCTTATCCTCCAGCAGGCCGTTGGGATGATAGTTGAAACCGCTGGCCTTGTCGAGCTTCTTGAAGTCAGCTTTCGACACGTGGCCAGGTAACCCCGCGGTCGCCCACGCAGCGGCGAGGTCGTCCCACAGCTTCCACACGTCGTCGGCTGACTGCGCGTCGAAGCGCGCGAACTCGTGGCAACATATGTCGACGAAATAGCCGCCGTCGCCGCCGACGGAGGCAGACTTCATGATCACGTTCTTGCACTTCAAGCACGGCCTCCAGCCGTTGGCGCCCCTTAAACATAGGACGCCTTTGTGAGCGTCCATGTCGGCGAGAATCTTGCCAACCCGCGCCCGCACGAGCACCGAGGTGCCGTTGGCAAGCGTCACGGGCGCGCCAGAGCTCGCCAGCCTGCTGCGCCCGAAGAACACCTCCCTAAGGAGGAGCCGAACAACGCATGAGATGCCGCCGCCCACGCTCTCGCTCACTGTTGTCCGCAGAATCCCCAGCGGCAGCCACAGCTCTTCGTTGTGCAGATGTGCAACGCCGAACTCTGTGAAGGTAAAGAACAATACCCAGAATTCCCGATCGTGCCGAAGGGCCAATGCGTCGCCTGGCGTGACTTCGTCAGCATACAACGCCAGATTGAGCGGCGCGCCACGGGCGCTGCTCACCGCCTCCGCGAATCGCTCACTGTACGATGTGCTTTCACGACACATGTAATTCAGGGGCTTGTCGACTCGGGCGATCGTCCACTCGAAGGGCGCGCCGCCGCCGTCCACGGGCAGCTGGATGGTCGTCGAGACGGCGTTGAGCACGTCATCCAAGGTGTTACGGATATTTTGCCGGGTTACGTGCTCGACAACGTCAGGCTGATGCGAGATCTTCCTGGCGAGCTGTGCGAGGGCTCTGCCCGTGATCCCACTCGTGCGGATGAGCTCGGATAGTTTGCGCCGTTTGGCCTTGCTGTCGCCGACGACGTCACCCATCGTTCGCGCGGCCCTCGCAGTTCCAGAGGCGCGGGCCGACGCGGCCATCGCGCGCCGAGCTCGGAGAGGCTCGGTGGGCTCGCCACCAACCCCCTGCGGTCGAGCCTCGAGCCGACGCGGCTATTGTGTGCCCAGCCTCGCCCCGCCCGCCCAAGCGATCGCTATCGCTTCATCGCTTCCCCCCTCCAGCGATCGCAATCGCTTCCCCCCTCCACCTCTCCCTCTCCCTATCCCGCTCCCTCTCCCTCTCCCTTTCCCTCTCCCTCTCCCTCTCCCTCTCCCTCTCCCTCCCCCTCTCCCTCTCTCTCTCTCTCTCTCTCTCTCTCTCTCTGTCTCTCTCTCCCTCTTCCGCCGGGCGATCGACATCGCTTGCCCCCTCCACCCCCGCCGTGCGATCGACGTCGCTCTCATGCTCGCCCCAGCGATCGTCATCGCTTCCCCCCTCCACCCCCGCCGAGCGATCGTCGTCGCTTCCCCCCTCCACCCCCGCCGAGCGATCGACATCGCTTACCCCCTCCACCCCCGCCGAGCGATCGACATCGCTTACCATTTTCCCTTTTCTGTTCCAACCGCACTCGCCGACAAGCGCCTGTCCACTCGTCGGGGCGCGGCGCGCCGCAGCGCGGGCGCGCCGCGGGCAATCGCGCCCTCAGGGGGCGACGTCCTGGCCATCGTCGGCTCAGCCAGGGAGGGCTGCCATCGACTTGGCCATCGTGCTCACCACCTGGGCCTGCGCGGTCGCCTGCTGCGCGCAGGCGTGGACCTCCTCCGCTGTCCACGTGAACGTCGACGGGTAGGCCTTGTTCTTATTGATCTTCTCTCCGACCTTCTTCATCGTGCTCAGCTTCTCCAGCAGCCCAGTGGCATGCGTCATGATGGCCTCTGGGATCTTGCTGACCCCTGGGGTGCCAGACTGCATCGCCATCTCCAGCTTGGACATGGGCATCACGATCTTGGCCAGGGAGCGCGTGACCAGGAGCCTGAGATCTTTCTCCTTCTTATCTGCGTCTGCCTCTCCTTCTTCTCTGCCTTCTCGCGCGCCTTGCGCTCCCTCTCGGTCTCGGTCGGGGGCGCAGACGGTCCTCGCTGTCCGTGCCCGCGCGGAGGCGGGGCGTCCGAGCTGTTGTCGCTGTCCGAGCCCGAGCTGTTGCTGGCGATCGGCGGCTTCGCCTTCTTGGACTTCTTGGAAGCAGGAGCCGAATCGGACATCTCAGCGCCCTTGCGCTTGCCCGTGCCGCTGCCCTTGTCAGCGTCCTTAGCCTTGCCTTTGGCCGTATCCTTGCCAGTGTCCTTATCTTTATGCTTGCCGCTGTCCTTGTCCTTATGCTTGCCGCCGTCCGCATTATTATTTGCGTTCTTGCCGCTGGCCTTGTCCTTGTGCTTGCCGCCGTCTTTACCCGTGCTATCATCCTTATCCTTGCTCCGATTCTTGCCAGCGTCGTTATCCTTATCGGTGCATTTGATTTTCTCGTTGCCACTGCCTTTGTACGTATGCTTGCCGCTGTCCTTGTCCTTGTCAGCGCCTTTGCCCTTCTGCTTGCCGCTGTCCGTATCCTTATGCTTGCCGCCGTCATTCGCCGTATCCTTGTGGTTGCCGCTGTCCTTATCCTTGTACTTGCCGCCGTCCTTATCCTTGTCCTTAGCCTTGCGCTTGCCGCCGTCCTTTTCCTTGGCCGCATCATTGTCCTTATCCTTGTCCTTATTCTTGCCCCGTTGCTGCTCCTTGTATTTACCCTTGCGCGCGTCCTTATGCTGATCATTCGCCTTGCCTTTGGCGTTGCCCTTCTTTGCGTCGCTGCTATCGTCGGAATCGCTACTCTTCACAGACGAACCGCCCCCATCACCCATGCTGTCATCGGTGCCGCACTGATCATCGTCATCGGCCTCATCCGAATGGGGCTCACCCTCGTCGGAGCACGTGCTCGCCTCAGGCGCGTCCTCCATCTCATCATCGTCCTCATCCTGTTCGACAGAATCATCCGTGTCACCCTGGTCGTCATGCTGGGAGGCCGCGACTGCCTTCTTCTTCATCGTCTTGTTCTCATTAACACCCCCCTCGTCTGAAACTTCGGCATCAACCCCTTCGGTTCTCGAGCGACTCGCAATCTGGGCCTCCGACTTCTCGAACAGGTGAATGTCCACCTTGTAGCACATTCCCAAGATTGGGTGGGATAACGTGTCCGTGCACGTCTTGCGGATCCTCTTGTACGGGAACCCCTGCTTCTTGTGCCAGCCCAACGGGTAGTAGCCCCCCTTCGTCATGTGTTTGCTCCCCTTTTCCTTGATGCTCGTCAGCGTCTCCTTCAAGAACTTTTTGACTGCGAGCGTATTTGGGCAGTCCTTCACCGAGGCCCAGAAGCTCGTCCTCTCCTCGACGCTGAAGCTCTTGAGGCCCGACGATACCTCCTTCCACTCGGGCGCTCTGGTGGCCTGCACCCCTCGCGTGCTGCGCAGCGCGCATCTGAACACTTGTCCTTTTTTGGTGACGCGGACGGGGTATGCCTTCATAACGTCGCATGGTTGCTGGCATCGGTGGCACAAGTAGGCTCTGTCTGCTTCCTCCAAACACAGCTGCTGCGACCTCTTGCTCGGGCTGCTGTTCAGGGCGAACGCCCCGACTTTCCACTTGGCGCCCGGCGCGCCCTCGCCCCAGCCGCCATCCTCGGTTGCCGTGCCCGCCGCCTTCGCCTTCGGCGGCGACACCGCCTCCGTCGCCTTCGGCGGCACGCCCTTCGCCTTCGGCGGCACGCCCTGCTGCTTCGCGCCCTTCGGCTTCGCGCTCGCCGACGCGGCGGCCTGCGGGGGGCCTCCGCTCGCCTTCGCGGACGCCCTCTTCGGCGGCGGCGGTGCCGCGCCCTTCGACGTTGCGACCGTCGGCCGCATGAAGCTCGCGATGTCGGCGTATCCCGCCCCCTTGTTCCTGGCGGCCTCCTTTGCCTTGGCCACGGCCTCGGCCTTCTCCCTGGCGGCTGCTTTCACCTCCTCCTTAGCGCGGGCCTTCTCGTTGGCCACGGCAGCTGCCTTCTCCTTAGCGCGGGCCTTCCCCGTCTTCATAGCTGGCTTCATAGCTGGCTTGGTGGCAGCGGCTGGCCTCCTGAGCGCGGCCCGCGATGCGCCTTCCTCCTCATCAGCCCCCTCATCTTCTGGCGCCTCGGGTGGCGGCGCCGCCGCGGATGGACCATCATCGGATGGCGGCGCCGCCGCGGATGGACCACCGTCGGATGGCGGCGCCGCCGCGGATGGACCACCATCGGATCGCGGCGCCCCCTCGGCGCCCAAGCCCAACTCTTGGATGAGCGCCTCCTGGATCTCTCCCTCGCCTGGGCCCGCGAGCTGCGCCGTCTCCGCGTCGCTGACCTCGCCGAGACGACGACGCCGACGACGACGGCGACGACGACGACGACAACGACGACGACGACGACGGCGTCGCTGGCCGCAGCGTCGGCCATCGCTTGGCTTTGCTTGGTTGCCTGGGCGTGGACACGCCCCGCGCGAGGGGCCCGCTAACGGGCGCGCTTGATCCGCACGAGGCTGGCATCAGTAAGCGCGGGGCCTCTATGCGTCAGCGATCATCATCGCTAAGTTACTTGCTCGCCTAAGTGGCATAACTGACTTAAGTAGCACCCCGTGTTATCCTTTTGTTATCCTTTGTGTTATCCTTTGTTATCCTTTTGTTATCCTGGGATCGGGGTCCGATAGGACAACAAAAGGATAACAAAATGATAACAAGGGTCAAATAGGATAACAAAAGGATAACACAATGATAACAAAAGGATAACACGGGTCAAATAGGATAACATGTTATCCTTTTGTTATCCTTTTGTTATCCTATTTGACCCTTGTTATCCTTTTGTTATCTTTTTGTTATCCTATCGGCCCTGATCCCAGGATAACAAAAGGATAACAAAGGATAACAAAAGGATAACAAAATGATAACAATGGGTGCTACTTAAGTCACTTACGGAACTTACCCTACACCTGTCAGCACTCACCCAAGCGATTGGCATCGCTATCCCATCATGATTCTCGTCTTCCTCCAACGAGCGATCGCCATCGCTACTTCCCCAGTGCTCAAAAGCGATCGCCATCGCCACTTCCCCAACGCCCAAAAGCGATCGCCATCGCTACTTCCCCAAAGCCCAAAAGCGATCGCCATCGCTACTTCTCCAAAGCCCAAAAGCGATCGCCATCGCTACACATCCGCATCCTCCTCCTCATGCCAGCTCCCCGCCCCGCCCACAGCAGGAACGATACCGACGTAATATACAAACAACGCACCCGCATCACCCCCACCCGCCTTGACACCCATCCCTCCCCGAGCGATTGCCATCGCTACCCAATCCCCATCATCCTCGCCCAAGCGATCACCATCGCTACATCGCATATCCCCTTCTACTCGCCCGATCGATCCCCATCGCTGTCTATTTTACTCTTATGCAACGGATGCCCGCGCTCTCCCGCGGGCACGCGGGCGGGCCGCGCGGGGCGCGGGGCGCGCGGGGCGCGGGCCGCGCGAGGCGCGGGCCGCGCCCCCGCGAAGGGCCGCGGGCCGCGCGGGGCGCGCGGCGCGGGCGGGGCGCGCGGCCCGCACTCCGCCCGCGGACGGCGGCTCACCCGCCAGGCCGTCAGCTCGACCTCGTCGCGTTCGCCAGCGCTGCCTCCACGTCTGCCCTCGCCGACGCCAGGGACTGCGACTCGGCGCGGAACGCGGCGGCCGCCTTGGCGCACACGTCCGCCGCCGTGCTGGCACATGCCTCCGCCCGCTTGATGCAGTCGATCACCGCCTTGCATCGTCGCCGCCACCGTCGCCTCGTCATCGTCGTTGTCGGCGTCGTCGTCGCCGTCGCCATCCTCGTCGCCAACGTCGTCGTCATGTCGCGCGTGCGTCGTCGCCCCCATCCCCCCGTCAGCGATCACCATCGCTTCCCTGCTCGTCGTCGTCGTCGCCGCTGCCGCCTTGCAGCTCGCCGACGAGATGGTCACCGATGATGCAGCAGTGCCGCCCGCCATTGGCGCCATGACGAGCGACATCGCCGACGAAGGTCCTGGTGCCTTGCTGCTCGAGTGCACGATTGCCGCCACGCTCTGCACCGTCTCCCGCAGCACCTCGGCCGTCTTCAGCAGAGCCTCATGCGTGCTCGAGCCGTCCGAGCGCGGCGGCGGGTGGCTCGGGAGCGGCGGCGGCGCCCCGCGGCGCGGCGGCGTCTCGGGGCGCTCGCCGCGGTGGCGGCGCGAGAGCTCGGCGCGGTGCTCGCCGCGGCGGCGGCTGCGCGACCTGCTGCGGTCGCGCCGCCCAGAGGCGACGGCGGGGGCGGCGCTGCCACTGCCGCGCCCAGCGGTGACCTTCTCCTTCTCCTTCTCCTTCTGGCCCTCGTACTTCCCCCACTCCCGCACCTCCTCAGACGGCATCTTGTCCTCGAGGGTCGCCATGAGGACTTCTTCGCGCCGCGCGTGGCCCTCCGTGTCGGGCTCGCCCTGGTAGAACTTGCGCGACTCCACAGTGCTACTCTGCAGGTGGTTGTCGAGCCATTCGACGCACAAGTCGTGCGAGGACTTGTATGCCACCTTCCCGCACTTGTCTAAAGGGCACTTCACCCTGTACCACTCCTCCTCCGCCTCCGACTTGGTCTCATCGACCATGGCCATGGTTGACGGTGCTGGTGCAGGCGATGGCGTCGGCGCTGGCGTTGGCGCTCGCGTCGGTGCTGACGTCGGTGTTGGCGTCGGCGCAGGCGCAGGCGCTGGCGGGCGGGCGCGCCCTCGTGAGCCACCACATGGCTATGATATGTGCAAATGTCAGTGGTCGGAATCGTTACCCATGCCATCGATCGGAATCGCTACCCATGCCAGCGATTGGAATCGCTACCCATGCCAGCGATCGGAATCGCTACCCAACAAACACCGTCGTCGTCGTCAGTGTAGTCTGCGTGCCGTCGCCGCGATGGCGACCATCACGGTGACAGTGGTGACGACGATTGCATCGGCGACACTGACGACGACGACGCTGACGACCGTTATCGCGACGATGACGACGGCGATGGCAACGACGACGGCGACGGCGACGATGCCGATGATGACGCCGACGATGGGCAGGGAAGCGATGGCGATCGCTGGGGGGAGCGACGACGCGCACACGACATGACGACGACGCTGGCGACGATCGGGAATCGCATTGAAGACAAGAGACGAGACGGGGACAATCGGACACTGACCCATATGATTTCTGCGGCCAAGGGCCCTTAGGGCCGATGAAACATGTTGCCACTGCCACGCCAGTGCAGGGTGTTGGAGCCAGTATGAGCCCTCCGCTGTGCCCGTTTTAGGCCCAGGTATCCGCGTTTTTTTGGGCCCAGGTCTCCAACCAAAAAAAACATGTTGACACTGCCAATTAAGTTTGGAAAGCGACCCGTCGACGGCGACGATGACGACGATGGGCCATTTTATACTATGGCCGCCTGCGACAAGGCGAGCCCGATCTCTTATGCGCGCCGCCCGTGCGCGGGCGGCGCGAAGGAAAGCGGCCGCGAGCTGATGCCAGCACGCGGGCCGCGGGCGCGAGCCGCGGCCGAGGGCGGCAGGGCGCAAGGGGGGCCGAGCTCGGCGCCGAGCTCGGCGGGGCGCGGTGGGCTCGCCACCCATTCCCTGTACAACCGATCGGAGCGGCAGCGAGCAGGCGGCCGCGAGCCGCGGGCGAGGGCGGGCCCGCAGCGGCCGAGGGCAGCCGCAGGCGGGCCGCGAGCGCAGCACGCACGCGGCCTCACAGAAACCGCGTCGGCGGCGGCCGCTTCGCCACGGTCGACGGGGCGGCCGCGGGGGCGGCGGCCGCGGGCACGGCGGCGGGGGCGGCGGCCGCGGGGGCGGCGGCCGCGGGCCGCGGCCCGCGTGGCGGCGGGCGGACCACCCGCGGGGGCGGCACCACCTGCGTCGGCGCCGTCTTCGGGTGCACCTGCGGCGGCGCCACCTGCGGGTGCGACCCAGGGGGGCGCATCCCTGGCCCGAAGGCGCCGCGGCCGTACTTCGCCGCGAAGTACGCCTTGTTCTTGCCGCCCCTGTTGGCCCACTTCCCTGTGTTCCAGCGGTAGTTCTGGCCGCGCCACGTCATGGGGCCGCCCTCGTCTGGGCCGACGGGGCCGCGCTGAGCCCATGAGAGCCCCATGCTCTTCGCCACCGCCGCCTCCGCGCGCAGGTCCTCGAGGTCCTCGGGCGTGTACCTGTTGTTGCACACAGCCTGCCACGTGGCGACCCGATCCGCCTCCGTCGGCTCCGCCACGGCAGGGCGCACCCCCTGCGACGGCGCGGGGCCTGCAGGGCGCACTTGCGACGGCGCGGCCACGAACGGGCGCGCAGGGCGCACCTGCGATGATGGCCGCGGGGTGGCGACGCCAGCGTGCGCTGGAGCCAGGCCGCGCGCGCTGCCTGCTCTCGAGGACGGCGGCGCCCCCGTGCGCCGCGTGCGACGCGGCAGACACCTCCGCCGAAGCGCGGGCGGGTGGCGCACTCTTCGGCGGCTCCGCTGTCCTCGGCCGCACGCGGCGGCCGACCTCGATGGTCAACGGCGCGCCGCCCAGGGAGCTCCCGTCGGCCGACCTCGAGCTCTGGACCGAGCCGCCCGAGATCGGGGCCTCGGACACGGCCGCGCCGCTGCTCTCGCCCCGCGGCTCGGACACCGCCGCCAGGGCAGCGTCGGCGCAGTCGTCCTCGGAGTCGATGCTGATCGACAGCGCCACCTCCGCCTCCACGGCCTCCTCGTGGGCGGCCTCCGCAGCGCCCGCAGCGGCAGCCGCCTCCTCGTGGGCGGCCTCCTCCGCCTCCTCCGCCTCCTCAGCGCCCGCAGCGGCAGCCTGCGCGTCGCCCTCAGCGGCGGCCTCCGCCTCCTGCTCCTCGACGGCGGCAGCTGCATAGTGCGCGCGCTCGGCCGCGTCCGCGCCCGCGCCCAGCAGCGCGTCGAACGCGCTGGCGGCCTGGAAGAACGCGCCCGCCAGGGCGGCCGCAGCGTCCGACGGGCCCGCCTGGGCGCTGGCGTCCGACGCCATGCCAGGGCGGGCGCAGCCGCAGGCGCGCCGCAGGTGCCGCAGCCGCAGCCGCGGGCGGGCGGGCGGGCGGCGCGCCTGTGAGCCAAAAATGGCTATGACAACGCGTGCGATTAATGCTATGTGCAATGCGCGCGCAATGCCAGCGATCGAAATCGCTTCCCCCCGCCCCATCTGCCTCCCACTGCCGACCCGTCCCCCCTTCCCTTCCCATCCGATCGCAGTCGCTTCGCCCCTCGTCCTGAGAGCACCCCGTCCCCCATCCAAGTTGCCACCATCGCGTCGCCGCCATCTTCGCCTCCTCCTCCTCTTCCTTCCCCAAGCGATTGCCATCGCTACCCCCCCGCTCCTCCTCCTCCTCCTCCTCCTCCTCCTCCTCCTCCCCCTCCTTCCCCGTGCGATCGCCATCGCTACCTCGCCCACTCTTCCTCATCCTTCCCCAAGCGATTGCCATCGCTACCTCTCCCACTCCTCCTCCTCCTCCTCCTCCTCCTCCTCCTCCTCCTCCTCCTTCCCCGAGCGATCGCCATCGCTACCTCGCCCACTCTTCCTCATCCTTCCCCGAGCGATCACCATCGCTACCCTCCTCCATATGTTTCCCGTCCCCATCCTCGGCGGCGTAGTCGACGAGGCGTCTTCGACAACGCATGCATGCTGCGCCGTTGCAGCACCCGCGCGCGAATTATCGCCGACCAGGCTCAGCCCAGCATCCCCAGCTGCTGGACGAGGGCGAACAGCTGGCCCGCCACAGTTGCCACCAAGAGGATGGACTTGCTGCGAGCCGCAGGGTCGGAGGACCCCAAGATGCGAAAGAGCATCATCATCATCATCGCGCCCGCACCGTTCAGTAGCGCGCGAATCAGCCCGCGACGCACTTCTTCGTCTGCGTGGCCACCCACTTCTTGGCCGCAGAGATCACCTTGTCGCTGCTGCCGCCGTAGTCGGCGAACTTGTATGCAACCGACTGGCCTGCACCTTTAAGGCCAGTTCGGCACAAGACCTGGTCGCGGGACCACTCCACCGAGTACGATGGCTTCGGGGACTTCTTGCCCACATTCGCCTTCTTCTTCTTCTGCTTAGTCTTCTTATCGTCCGCCGCCTTCGCCGCAGCGGCAGTCTCCTTCGTCGGCTTCTTGTTATGCTTGATCTTCTTGTTCTTATTCTTCTTATTCTTCCCTTTCGCCTCCTCCGCCTTCGCCTCATCGGCCTTCCTCTTCTTATCACCAGCCGCGCTGGCCGCGGGGGCGCCACCCTCGGAGTCGGAGTCGTCGTCGCTGCCGTCGTCATCCGACTCGCTGTCGCTCAGCGACGGCGGTTTGTGGGACACGTTCGGCGTCTTGCCCCCCAGCTGCGCGTAGATCTTGTCCCTTGCCTCCTCCACGCTGTGCTTCGACGGCGTCTTGGCATCGGCCGACGCGGCGGGCGCGGGCGCCGCGTCGGCGAGCGGCGGCGGCCCGGCCTGGTTGGGCGTGTATCGCCTGAAGGGAACGTCGCGGTCGCGCAACACACCGCTGTCCTCGCGCCCGCGATTCAGCGCAATCGCCCTGTCGGCGAGCTGCAGCGCCATGTCGACACTCGATTGATCAGGAGAGCTCTTCAGGCGGGCTTTGTTCTCCCGCATCGGGACATCGTCGCTCAACACGAGCAGCTGGGTGACGTCCAGCGGGCACTTGACTGGGACATCGCCACTTTCGGCGTACACGCGAGAATAGACGTCTCGGTGCGCCCTCCGCATGGCAACCGTGTCCGCGGGGAGCTTATCGACGAACGACGGCTCCACCTCGGCGAGGCGCTTGCACTCCTTCCACGGGAGGAGCTTCTTGGTGTACGATTTCGCCCTCTTGAAATAGCCGAACAAGGCCAACGGGGGCTGGCGCATTGCCCGCTCGAAGCCCTCCACCGCGAGGGCGGTGCACGTCGCCATTTGGATCGTCGGCTCATGCAACGTGCGCAACCCGAGTTTTTTGCACGCCTGCATCATGACCGCAACTCGGCCCATGAAGTCGCTGTCCGTATCCAGTATGTCCGCCCACTGCGCCGCCGTCAGGTATGATGTGATCGACGTGAAGTCCTGCATGGGCGTCCTGGTCACCGACATCAGCTCTGCGCCCGCGGCAGCGTTGGCAACCAACATATTCGCCGACGTTGTGGCTAACTCCGTGGCGCGGCCGAGCAGCATGGCCATCTTCTTCTTGCCGAATGGCATCTTGCCGATCTGCAAGATCAGCGCGGCCGAGTCCTCGGCGGAGACGAAGGTCCACGGCTCCATAACGCTCATCGCCATGCAGCACTGCGCCGTCACGACCTCCTCATATGCATTGCTCCCCTTCTCAAGCTGAGTGAGGAACGATGCGGCGGCCTTCAGCTGCTCCACCAGCGCGATGGCCGCCATGATGCTAGCGCGGCGGCAACGGGGGCGCGCGCACCCGCCAGAGCCAGCAACGGCTAACCAGTGGACGGCTAAGCTAGCGGCAATGACCGCACAGCGATCGAGATCGCTTTGCCCTCCACCGCCTCCGACTCCCCCCCCTCCCCAACCCTCCCCCTCCCTGGTGCTCTTCACCCAATCCACCACTTCCATCCGCTCTCTGGTCGAATAAGCCTCATCCTCCGCCTCATCACCCCCTCCTCTATACCATCATCCTTACCCGCTCCCGAGCGATCGCCATCGCTACTACCTCCCCGTACACTCCCCCTCGCCCAAGCGGTCGCCATCGCTATTTCCCAGCGCCCCCCACCCACCCCCACCCCCGCACCACCGCCGCCACCGCCACCACCACCACCACCACCACCACCACCACCACCACCACCACCACCACCACCACCCCCACCCCCACCCCCGCCCCACACCCACCCACCACCACCACCCATCACCTCCGCCCCCTCGCCCCCTCGCCCAAGCGATCTCCATCGCTACCTCCCAATCCACGCCCCCCCTCGCCCAAGCGATCTCCATCGCTACCCCCCAATCCACGCCCCCCTCGCCCAAGCGATCTCCATCGCTACCTCCCCCCCCTCGCCCCTTCGCCCAAGCGATCGCCATCGCTACCTCCCAATCCACGCCCTCCTCGCCCAAGCGATCTCCATCGCTACCTCCCCGTGCACCCCCGCCCCCACCCCCCCTCGCCCCTTCGCCCAAGCGATCGCCATCGCTACCTCCCAAGCCACGCCCCGCTCGCCCCAGCGATCTCCATCGCTCCCAAGAACGCCCGTCCAGCGGGCCGAAAGCGCCTCCGAGAGGCCCCAACCTCCTGCATCACCCGAGGGGGGGACGGGAGAGACGATGGGGGACGGGAGAGGCGATGAGGGACGGGAGAGTTGATGGGGGACGGGAGAGATGATGGGGGACTGGAGAGATGATGGGGGGCGGGGGAGAGAGAACCCAATACGTAACCTAAAACATCCAGAAACCAAAACCTCACCAAAACAACTTCGACGTACCCAAAACCACCAGAATCCAAAACCTAAACCCAAAACCTCAAGAACCCCAAACCTCCTCAAACCAACCTCGACGACGACGAGGGCGCCGTCCTCTCACCCATAGGGTGGATAGCCTCAACTCCAACACAAGGAAGTCCTTGTTCTGGAGTCCTGGGCGAGTTCCTGCCATCGTCGTCGTCACCGTCGTCTGAGGCAGCCTCGTCGCCATCATCATCATCGCCGTCATCATCGCCGTCATCATCATCATCATGATCGTCATCATCATCGCCATCATCGTCATCGCCTGTCATCATCACCATCGTCGTCGCCATCATCATCATCATCAACGTCGTCATCGTCATCATCAGCGACGTCATCATCATTGCCGTAGTCGTCATCATCGTCAGGATCGTCGGCAATCGTCGTCATCATCATCATCGTCAGTGTTGTCAGTGTCGTCAGTATGGCCAGTATCGTAGTCATCGTCGTCGTAGTAGTCGTCATCGTCATCGTCGTTATCGTCATCATGCGCGTCACCGCGTCCATCGTTACCCAAGCGATCGCCATCGCTGCCTCCCCCACTCCTCTTCCTCCTCCTCCTCCTCCTCCTCCTCCTCCTCCTCCTCCTCCTTCCCCAAGCGATCGCCATCGCTACCTCCCCAACTCTTCCTCCTCCTTCCCCATGCAAGCGATCGCCATCGCTACCTCCCCCAATTCACTCCTTTTGCGCGCGCGCGGCGCGGGCGCGCGGCGCGGCGCGGAGGAAGGAGGGAGGGAGGGGGAGGGAGGGAGGGAAGGAGGTAACTTACAAGTTACTTATAAGTAACTTATAAGTAATACTAAGTGATGGTGCCTAAAATGTGTTAAGTAACTTACAAGTACATATATGTAACTTACCCCGCTCGGCGATGGATGGACAATTGTTAGAAGTAGCGCAAGTAAGTTTTTTTTTCCGCAAGAGAAGCACTTAAAAACAGATGCCCTTAGTTAGGGAACATACTCAACATATACTGTTACTTAACACAGAACAGAATTAACTTACACCCAGCTATAGGTAGCTCGTAAGTGCGCCTAAGATCTTGAAGCCTCTAAGCGCGGCCGCGGGCCTGGGGTGCGGTCGGGCCTGTCCCTCTGCAGGGGAGATCGTCAGTTTTTTTTTGGGGGGGGGTATAAGATATATATATATATATATATATATAATGAAATAAAAAAAGTCCGGGGACTCTTTCTTGACCATGCTGGGGCATCTTTTGATGAGCGTGTTTGGGGTATTTTTTAAATGTTTTCGTCCAGGATCCCCCTCTAGGGGGACACGCCCGACTTGAGCCTGGGGCTCCCCGGGGCCGCGGGTGGACAGACGGCGCACCCCTCAAGCAGTGGCGAGGCGCCCTGGCTCGCCGGTAGGCCCACCGAAGAATGTTCTAAGAACCTTTTGTGGTGTGCACGAGATGTTCTTGGAACATTTCTGGCTGAGTCTGTCTTGCTGTAACACATCGGGTTCATGTTCTAAGACCGTCGTTGGTGTTCTTCGAACATGCGTGTGTTCTAAGCGTGGTAGGCCTACAGAAATGCCTGGACGGTCGGTCCCTGCTCAAACTCCTGCCAAGTCGATGATTCGTCGGTCGTTGAAAGCACCCAGGGATCCGACGCTCCAACAAATAGTGGGCGGATTTGGGCTGATTTCGGCCTCCGGGGGCCCTCGCCGGGTCTCGGGAGCGTCAAAGAACGACTCGGGGCGAAAAACCGGCCCTATAGGGAAGTGGTCCAGACCTCCGGGGCCCATCGAAAAAATTGGAGCAGCCGGATGTCTGGGTGAATATTTTGGGATGCCCAGATCCCGATCTACGATAGGCGCCTTCCATTTTAGGCGCCTAGGTGTTCCTTGCTCCCTCTTCAGGGGGCGGGCGGGAGCTTCATGCTTCTACCCACTTCTTCCGACCGACGGGTAGCGAGTTGCCCTGCTTGGTTTCCGAGAGGTTCCTGCGGCCGCAGTTTTTGTTGGCCTGCGCCCGATGGATCCGACCCCAGGTCGTTTTCACGAAAGGGGGTCAGAGGTCGGCCCTTGCCGGGACCATCCAGAAACGATTTGGGATGGGAATTTGCCTGGGACGGCCTGGGGAGCCTGGCCCTAGTTTTAAGCCGGGCCTGTCCCTCTACAGGAGGAATACTCAAAATAGTCGAACAATAATTTCGAGACGATTCATGCAGTATTTTTGACCATTGGGGGGTATTTTTAGACTATTTGTTGTTCTTCGTCCAGCATCCCCCTGTGGGAGGGCAGGCCCGACTTCACCCTAGTTTCACAGGACCCGGTCACCGTTATACCCCCGGTCGGGGCTGCCAGAGGTGACCTCGGGCCACCGCTTCCCAGGCATGACAGTCGCGCCGTTCTGGAGCCGTCGGCGGCTCCCCGGGCAGGGGGTGCTCCGGAGGCCACGTGGGCCTCCCTGGAACATCTTCGGAGGGAGGAGAAGCGATACCAACACCACCAGGGGGCCCACCTCCAGCGAGGAGATCCACGATGCCTCCCCGAGCGAGAGACTGGGGATGTCTCGAGCGAGAGGGGGGGAACACACCACCAGGTAGACCGCCCTTGCCTCCGCGCATTTCCTCGCCCTGTTGGTGTTGGTGTCGCCTTTCCTTGTTCCTACATCTGGGGCCGCCTTGGGCCAGGGTCATTCGAGCGGGTGGTAAGGGTGGGGGGGGGGGCGAAATGGGCGGTGAAGGAAAGGGCCCTAGAGAGGCTCTATAGGGCTCTTCTCTTCATTCCCCCCTTTGCTGGGCATCGCTCGGACGTGTGCATTTTTTCCGTCGGCGAGGACCATCGAGGAGCATCCTTGATCATTTGGCGAACAAGCACGCACGAAACCGAACAAAAACACAGGGAATGGACGTCCGAGCGATGGCGAGTTTGGGTCTCTCCCCATTACCACCCGCCTGAGACATCCCTGGCAGTGCGCAAACACGCACCGCAAAAAAATCGGGCACTGGGCGAGGGTGCGCTCCCGAAGGCACGCCCGCAACGGAGAAGAGACGTAGCCGTTTACGGTGCCTCCACGGAAGTTTTCTCAGTTGGGGGCCAATCCCACCTAAACCAAGCCGCCCGCTTTCAGGAGGAGGACGGATTGGAGGTTGAATGGGAGGAGGTGGAGGAGGAGGAGGAGGCGGAGGCGGAGGCGGAGGCGGAGGAGGCGGAGGCGGAGGCGGAGGAGGAGAGGAGAGGAGGAGGAGGAGGAGGAGGAGGAGGAGGAGGGGAGGAGGAGGAGGAGGGGTCTGGGGGTGCTGACTACATCAAGTCTGACGACCTGCTCGGCACCGCCGCCGCTGCGCCGCGGCAGAGGAGCCTTCTCCTGACCGCAGCCCAGGTGCAGCCAGGGGGGCCAGGAGGGCCAGGGAACCCGCCCCGGGGGCCCGAGGCCCCGCAGACAGGAGACGACTTGCCCCCCCCCCCCAGCGCCCACCTCCTCGGGCCTTGGCCTGCGTCTGCTCCTGGAGCTCGGCTCCTCCTCCCCGGCCTGCTGTGCGAGCCAGCTCCTTGAGGTCCTCCAGCCTCCTCCTCCTCCTCCTCCTCCTCCTCCTCCTCCTCCTCCTCCTCCTCCTCCTCCTCCCCCTCTTCCTCCTCCTCCTCCTCCGCCTCGCATGCCCTGCGCAGTCGAGGCCGTCGCAGAAGCCGTCCGAGGTGAGCTGCATCGTGGCCTGGGGGTCGAAGGTGCTGAAGATGGGGCTCTCCTCGAAGTCGGTGGACCCCGGCGCCACGCCGAGTGCCTGCTCCGTCCCGCTGAGGCTCCGCACCGTCTCCGCGATGCTGCCGCTCACCCCCACGTCCTTGCACGTGTCCCCGCGGTGCCCTCCTCGGACTCCGCACTGCGGCACGCCGCGTACTTCGCGACCGCCGTCTTGTCGCCGGCCTCGACATGGTCGCGCTCCTGCTTCCACTTCCGTGCGGACTCCCTCGTCTCCACGAGCTCCGTAGCCATATCCTGGGAGGCCCTGTCGAAGCTGCTCTGCACGGCCTGCGTGCTCTCTTCCAAGAAGTACTCGGCGAGGTACCAGTCCATCACTCCGCCGGCGACTCCGTCGTCGATATCTCGGGCTGGACGAAGGGGGGGGGATAGAGAAAGGGGGGGTTACGAGATCTGCTGCATGCAGGCGGTGTCGGCCCCACCGAGGGGCCCCTTCCTCGATGCATGGCCGCCTCCGGCGCCGGCAGGCGCCGGGAAACTCAGCTACGTGAGCTGATTCTCACCCCCCCCCTTTGCTATCCTCCCCGTTCGCCCGGCCTTGTCGATCTCGACGTCAGTCTGGAAGCTGCTCTGCACGGCCTGCGTGCTCTCTTCCATAAAGTACTCGCAGAGGTACCAGTCCATCACTCCGCCATTGTGGTGGCCGAAGACCCCGTCGTCGATATTCAGGAGGGGCAAAAAGCACGCAGACACAATTTACCGTCGATCCCCAGGAAGATATGGAAAAATATGGGAAATGGGGGGGAGACAAAAACGCAGAAGATATGGGAAAATATAGGGAATACTGTTATTTGTGTGTATTTATTTGTGTGTCCCAGGGCCCCTTCAGATATTGCCCCCGAAGCCGCTGTCGATGAACGGCTCCTCGTGCGACGCTTGGCCTCCGGGAGCTTCCTGGCCGGGAGCCGCGTGGCCCTCCCGCCCAGAAGGCCCGCGGCCTCCCGCTGAGCCACCGGTGGGGCGCTCTCCTCCACCATGTCGCTACCCTTACGTCGGGCCTGTCGCTCTGCAGGAGGGATCTTCAAAGATAGTCATGTTTGAGCATTTTGGGGGTACTTTTTGAGTATTTTCCTAATTTTTCGCCCAAGATCCCCCTGTAGGGGGACAGGCCCGACCTAGCGCTATCCGTACCCGTTTTCCTGCCGGCTTCGCCCGCTTCGCCGGCTTTCCCGGACGTCGCCTGAAACGGAACAGGGGGCTATGAGTCGGGGGCAGAAAAGAGGGGGGTGATGACTAGGGGGGGGTGGATATCATGGCGGGGGCCATGATATTTCCCCAGATTTATGGCGCCCCTTCGTATTCCATGACGTCCCTGGCCCCCCCGCTGGGCCGCGCACGTGCCGCGGGTCATGATTTGCACGCCCCCCTCTTGGACACCCCCCTCTTGGCCGCTCCCGAAGGGGGCTACGAGGGCCCCCCCTTGGGGAGGCTCCGGGAGCGGTCTTCCCGAGGATGCGAGGGCGCCGGCTTGGAATTCGTCGCCGGATTCTCCGGATGCGCGAGGCCGGCGTGCGGCCCTCGGCCAGCTGGTGCCCCATGCCTCGTCCTCGCTCGCCTGCCCGCGCTCCCGTGCCTCCGGCGCCACGCTCTCCTTGGTCAGCAGCGCTGTCTTGCACCGAGAGCGCTTGTGTCGGGCCTGTCCCTCTGCAGGAGGAATATTCAAACATTGTTTAAACAAAAAGTCTGGGGACTATTTTTGGAGTATTTTTATTTCTTTGAGCGTTTTCTGTTTTTTCCGTTTCGTCCAACATCCCCCTGGAAGGGGACAGGCCCGACCTAACACCAAGAGCTCGGGTCCATCCTGCCCATCAGGATCCTGCCTCTCTGTAGCCAGAATGCCGCCGCCCTCACACTGGTCGACGGGGCCTTCGAAGGTGGCCGCAGCGATCGGCGGCTTCCGACCTGTCCCGCCGCCTGTTCGAGAGGGCCACAGCCAAGGTCCACCTTGCCCTTGAAGCCCTGCAACTTCCCGTAGCCGAGCCCCATCGATGCCAGACTCTGCTTCCTGTGGCAGGCTGCCACACCCTTTCGGTCCACCTCAAACGGCCGCACTGCCGCCGTTTTGGAGACCGCCATGGATGCTGAACTGGCCGCGCAGCACCGCCTGCCACTCGAGGGTCTCCCCACTGCCGACCTCGAGATCCTTGAGGAAGCGCTCCACAATGCGCCGGGCCCCAGCTTGTCCAGCGAGCCCTTCGCTGACGAGCAGTTGAAACGGTCTGCGCATGCCTCCATGGCTCGCCGCGGCAACGCCGCTTCGAGCCGCGCCGCGGCACCCCCCGCGCGCCCCGCATGGGGCCGAAACGGGAGGAGGAGGCGGAGGAGGAGGAGGAGGAGGCGGAGGAGGAGGAGGAGGCGGAGGAGGAGGAGACGGAGGCGGAGGCGGAGGCGGAGGCAGAGGAGGTGGGGGCGGAGGAGGAGGACATGGAGGACAAGGAGAAGGAGGAGGCGGAGGAGGAGGAGGAGAAGGAGGAGGAGGATGAGGAAGAGGAGGCGGAGTCGGAGGCGGAGGCGGAGGCGGAGGAGGAGGAGGAGGAGGAGGGGGAGGCGGAGGCGGAGGATGAGGAGGGGGAGGAGGAGGAGGAGGAGGAGGAGGAGGAGGCGGAGGAGGAGGAGGAGGAGGAGGAGGAATGGGAGGAGGGAGGCGGAGGCGGAGGCGGAGGAGGCGGAGGAGGAGGAGGAGCGAGGAGGGAGGAGCGAGGGGGAGGAGGAGGAGGAGGAGGAGGACGAGGAGGAGGAGGAGGAGGAGGAAATGGATGACATGGAGGACAAGGAGGGGAGGAGGAGGATGAGGAAGCGGAGTCGGAGGCGGAGGCGGAGGAGGAGGAGGAGGAGGAGGTGGAAGAGGCGGAGGCTGAGGATGAGGAGGAGGAGGAGGAGGAGGAGGAGGAGGAGGAGGAGGAGGAGGAGGAGGAGGAGGAGGAGGAGGGGGAGGAGCAGGAGGAGGAGGAGGAGGTCCTGGGCTCGGCCCAGGCAAGGCCTGTCCTTCGGGCGATCGCAAACATGGATCAAGGGGTTGTGGATTAGCGACGAGTCCCATTTCCATTGGAAATCGCGGACTTCCGCCGCCGAACGAGGCGGCATTGGCCGCATCTTGGTGAGACCTCCCCCGTTCCATAGAGTTGGCGACCGCGCGCCAAATCCACGTATCGCTAATCCATGTTTGCGCGCTCCCGAATCCTGGGCTCAGCCCAGGAGTTGTTCCCTACCTAGGCTCTGCCTAGAAGGATTCTTACCCTGTGTGCTTAAAGGGCCGGGCAGTGCTCCCCGCCCCGGGCGGTTCCCCCAGGATCCGCCCCTCGGTTCCCCCAGTTGCGCCCCCTGAGTTCACCCAGCTTAGCTTAGCTAAGCTTAGCTTAGCTTATCTCATCTTAGCTTCGCTTAGCTTAGCCTAGCTTAGCTTTGCTTTGCTTTGCCTAGCCTAGCTTAGCTTAGCTTGGCTTAGCTTAGTTCAGCTTAGCTTAGCTAGCTTAGTCTATATCATCTTAGCATAGCTTAGCTTGGCTTAACTTGGCTTAGCTTAGCTTAGCTTAGCCTAGCCTAGCTTAGCTTAGCTTAGCTTAGCTTAGCATATCTTAGTTTACGTTAGCTTAGCTTAGCGCAGCGCGGCATAGCGCAGCGCAGCATTTGCACAACATTTAATAACATAACATAGCCAATCTTAGCATATCATAACATAGCATATCTCAGCATAGCATCGCATAGCGCATCATAGCAACGCATAACATTTCATCACATTGCTTAGCATAGCACAGCGCAGCATAGCAGAGCATAGCATAGCGCAGCACAGCATAATAGCATAGCATAGCATAGCGCAGCATAACATAGCATAGTGTAGATGTAGATGTTGCTTTCCTAAATGCTCCATTGCCTAGGTAGGGTCGCACTGGGATAATTTCAAGCCAGCTGTGCTGGCTTGGCCAGGGAGGCATAACACACCGATTCTGGGCCAGGGAGGGGCTTGGCAGGGGCGACGTGCACGTATGAGGGGGCGCGTTTCACGAGCGCTTGCCTTTGGAACATTCGGCGGCGCGTTTGGACCAGGGGGGGAGCCCTCCCCCCCCCCACGTTTGGCGCCGTCGAACAGAACCAGGTGGGCTCCCCTCCCCGAACCCCCCTCCCCGAACCCTCCCCGGCGCCGGCCCAGGCGCGCCGGCGCTGGCGGCGGCGGCCGACGCCCACACCCACGCCCACGCCCACACCCACGCACTGCAGGCCCACGCCCGCGCCCGCGCCCACGCCCACGCCAACGCCAACGCTCACGCACGCCCGCGCCCACGCCCACGCCCACGCCCACGCCCACGCTCACACTCACGCCCACGCACACTCCCAATTCCCGCGCCCATGCCCACGCCCACTTCCAAGCCCGCTCCCAGACCTACGCCCACACCTACGCCCGCGCACGCCCACGCCTACGCCAACGCCAACGCCCACGCCCACGCCCGCGCCCGCGACCACGCCCACGCCCACGCCCACGCCCACACGCACGCCCACGCCCACGCCCGCGCACACGCCCACGCCACGCCCACACCCACCCTCGCCATACGATCACCGCCCAACACGCCCACACGCACGCCCCCACGCCCACGCCCACACCCACGCCCACGCCCGCGCTCCGCGCACACGCCCACGCCCACGCCCACCCTCGCCAACGATCACACGCCCACGCCCACGCACGCCCGCCCACGCCCACGCCCACGCCCACGCCCGCGCCCACGCCCACGCCCACGCCAACGCCCGCGCCCGCGCCCGCGCCCACGCCCACGACCACGCCCACGCCCACGCCCACGCTCACACGCACGCCCACGCCCACGCCCACGCCCGCGCCCACGCCCACGCCCACACCCACGCCCACGCCCACGCCCACGCACGTCCATGACCACGCTCACGCTCACGCTCACGCTCACGTCCACACCCACGCCCACGCCCACGCCCACTCCCGCGTCCACGCCCACGCCCACGTCCACGCCGGCGCCAGCGCAGGCCCGGGGGGGGGCGGTTCGGGACTCCCCCCTCCCCCTCCAAGCGCCCTCAGAACGCGTCTGTTTCGCATGTATAGATCTAGTCGTTCTATTCCAACCCCCCTTCCAGATCCGTCGTTTCCGACGCAAGGGCCCGCTCGAACCTGCGCACCTGTCGACGTCGACTCATTCCAAGGCGGCCTTGGAGGCATGGCAAAATTCAGATGCTCATGGTGTGCGCATGGTTTTGGGTTGGCTGCCGGCTGGATGGGGGAGGGGGTGTTTATTATTAGGGAAGATAAAGCCCTTCCCAGATGGCAAGAAGGGGGTTGGAAGAGGAAGCTCTCCAGACCACCTGCGCCCTAGAGCCCTAGAGGGCTGGTGGGAGTCAGATGCTCAAGGGCGGTCTCGAGAGATCCCTGCCACGGGGGGCCCCTCTGGGGGGGCACAGCGGACCCGTGCCGCGCTGGCGCGGCGGCGGCCTCCCAGCGCTGGCGGTCAAGATGGAGCGCCGCCATTGGCCCAGCAACGGCCCCACCATCGAGTGATCGGCGCTGTCCGTACTCGCCAGTCGTTGGGAGCATGTGTTGCAGTGGCCTTCGGCCAGTGCCGCCGGTCCGGGTCGCTTGGGGTGCCCCCCAGACTGGGCGGCGACACTTCGCCGACAGACACGCACGCACACGCTCGCAGACATTACGCGCACACGCTTCCCAGATTCCAATCTACTTCAATCGCCGCCCTGCTTAAACAATCGCTGTGCTCTCGCTGTGTGTTGTTGCTCTCTGGGAGGACCCGGGCCCAATCTGCTTCGCCCGCCTTCCTACTTCATGTCTTCACCTACTTCTTCCGACCAGCGTGTAGGCCGCGATGGTTCAGGCTTGGTCGATGCACAGGATGCCAGCGACCTGCATTTAAGCCGGGCATGTCCATCCACAGGAGGAACATTCAAAACAAGCAGAATAGTAATCCGGGGGCGATTTTTCAGACTATTTTTGACCATCGTTGAACATTTGCGGACTATTGTTCGAAACTTGTCTTCCCAAACCCGCCTGCAGCCAGGGGGACATATTAAACACACAGACACAAGTAATCGTCGACCCCCCAGCAAGCATGGGAAACTATGAAAGTGGGGGGAAGGCGAGAACCCAGAAAACAAGAAGAACAGCTTGGGAATCCTGGGATGTGTGTGTGTGTGTTTGTGTATGTATTTGTGTGTCCCTGGGCCCCTTTCAGATATGCCCGACATGAACCTGGGTCGCCCGCGGGATCGCGGAGGTCATCGAGCTTCGCCTGCCGCGTCCCGGGCCTTTCTACAACGGGGGGGGCTGCGCGAGGGCGCGGAGGTGATCGCGCACCGCGGGGCGCGATGCGCGAAGTGTCTTTCGTCGTCGTCGACGTCGTCGTCGTCGTCGTCGTCGTGCTCGCCCTCTTCGTCGACACGAGGGGCCGCCCGCCAAAGGGCCGCCGATGGGGCCACCCCCCCTGTGGCGGCGCGCTGTGGCGGCGTCCTGTGGCGGCGCCCTCCGCGCGAAGGTAATCGTGCACCGCGGGGCGCACCGCGAAGTCGGGCGTGTCTCACCACAGGAATTGGTTTCAAAAGTCAATCGTCTGGGGTCGGTTCTGGGTGTGTTTGAGCCTTTCTGATGGTTGTATTTTTTTTTTTATTTTTCGTCCAAGAATTCCCTGTAGGAGGGCACGCCCGACCTGAGCGAAGTTGGGTAACTCAGGACATGCAGCCTTCGACCGTAAATCGCAAGAGTTTCCGCGCGTCTTAGGCCGAATGCGTAGCGGCGAGTAGCGCCGAACCGCGGTCGGACCGAGGCATCATATTGAGGTCGGCTCGGGGAGGATACCTTCACGCTCTTCGTGCTCGCTGGATGTTCCGGAGCACCCTGGGGGGATACCCTTTGGACGTTCCGTGCGTTTTGGCCGGCGTGGGGCCTCACGTTCTAGAAGGGATCACACGTGCCCAGCGACCAACACAGGGCTCGTTTCGATTCCTCCGGTTCGATTCGACTCGATTTAGGTGGCTTCCGATTCAGTTCGGTTTGGGATTCCGATGTGGGGGCTCCGATTTCTTCGTGGAGGCAGACTAGCCTGCCGATTTCAGCCGATTCGATTTTTCCCGACTCGGCTGCCGACTTCCGCCGATCCGAGTCATTCCGATCGCCGATCCGACTTGTCGATTCGATTCTGGGCTCTCCTGCCAGGGACCAACACCGCCCAAACAGCCTCCAGGGTGCCCTGGGTTTCTTGGGTTTCGATGGTTTTGTGATGGAAAGCGTGACGTGTCCGCATCAAAAATCGGTGGACGTCCTGGGGTCTCAGGGTTGGGTTTCGTGTGGAAGGTTCTTCGTGTGGACTGGCCTCCACTGCATTGTGCCTAGCGACCAACCGCGCCCAAACACTTTCGTGAGCTGTCCTCTCACCCGCAAGTCGTCGCGACGCCAGCCCGGCGGGAGGAGCACAGCTCCCCAGTGGGCGTGCCCCGTCGAGCCGGGGCCAGCGTCTGAGTGGCAGCCCCTGCGCGGCGCCCTCCCCGTGGACCGGTCGTGCGCAGCCAGTGGCTCGCCCCCTGCAGCAGCGGCCCTCGCGCCCCACAGCGCGCGCAGTGGGGGGGGGGGGCAGCTTGCCCAACGCGTGCGGCCCGCCTCCTCTCGCCCCCGCCCTGCGCCTCCCGCTGCTGCTGCTCCTTCTCCAACACCCTCCTTTCCCCTCGCCTCCTCCTCCTCGTTTTCCTCCTCCTCCGCCGCAGTCCTCCTGCTCCTCCTTCCCACTTACCCTCCTCCCGCTCTGCCTCCCTCGTCGTCCTCCGCTCCCTGCAACCTCGATTCTCCAAGTCCCCGTTCTTTCTCCTCCGTCCCGTCTCCTTCGCAGTCTCCTCCCAGCTCCGACCTCCCCACTCTTTCCTCGCTCCTTCCGCCCCCTCCCTCCCCCCTTCCCTTCCCGTCTCCCCTCTTCCCTCCCTCCCTGCTCAGAACTCCGTGCAATATCCCCCTCTTCCTCCATCTCCCCATGCACTTCTGCTGCTCCCCCTTCCTCTGTCCTCCTCGAAGATCCTTGGAGAGCGTCCTGTTCAGGCAGGCCTCGAATCGAGATACTCTGTTCAGAGCGTGCGGGAACGCTGTCAGAGCGTCCTGGAACGCTCTGAGACGGCCGCGGCGCCCGATACATCCCTCAAGCCCGCCGATGCTCCGAGATTTCCGATTAGTATCGGTTCGAATGTGTCTCGAATCTGCTTTCCCCTTAGCTGTCCTCCTCCCTCCTGGAATCTCCCAAGGGAGGACGTTTCTCCTCTCAGCCTGGCCGGCCCTGTGCGGCAGCGCACCGGCCGCTGGCCAACCTCGACAGACTGCGCGAGGAGCTTGTTCGGCGTGCTCCGCCGACCCTGTCTGGTTGACCCAATAAGAGGGGGTCCAGCGAAAAAGGGGGGTGGTGCAACAGATTTCGCAGGCGATTTCTCTCCCCCAATCCCCGACTTCCGCCAGAAAAGTTTGGTCGCTCAGAAAAGGGGAGGAATCTTGGGATACATCCCGAGGGGGCTATTCGGACGCACCCCTGTCGAGGATGGACGCCCCCCCCTCGTATATCCCAGGGTTGGGCCCCAAATTGTTGATCCTCTCGAAAAAACTCACGGAGCCTGGGATAGGGGTCGACGCATCCCCTGTTATGATTCGGGGCGATGGTGTTGCAGACCTACTGCGCCAGGGAAGTGTCTTGCATCGTGTTGCAACGACTGTATGGCGTCGAGGAGCATCTCAGCCCGCAGAGGGGGGTAGGGTTATGATGCTCCAGCCTACTCTAGCCTTGACCACCAGGAAGAATTTCGAGCGCCCAAAAGAGTACCGAAATTCAAGGGTTTCCACGTGTCGGGCCCTGGGAGACGCTCGCCCGACACTGTTTCGACACTCTTTTGACACTCTTTTGACATTTTTCGGGGTGCTCGAAATTATTTCTGGGATGCGGCCCTTAAGTAGGATGGGAAGAACATCAGGGTAGGGGGATGGGGAAGGCCTCTTAGGAGCACTCTGCTTCTCAGAAGGCTCGGACCGCGCCTCCTGAGATCAGGAGCGGGAGAGGGACGTACGCGTACACGCCGGTCGTTGAAAGTAGGCATTCTTGAATCCCCAGATCTCAATTTGCTTCAAGCGCCTTCCTACTTCAAGAATCGACACGCTTTTGCTGTGTTATGTTATTCGCTAGGAGGGCCTGGAGCCAATCTACTTTATCCGCCTTCTTACTTCATGTTTCTACCTAGTTCTTCCGACCGACGTGTACATGAATCCACGCTGGTTTCGGGAGTGCGCGAATGTTCGTATCATGCGGCCAGTCGTTCAAGCAGTGGCGAAGCGCCTTAGCTCGCCTATAGGCTTGCCACAAAAATGATATGAGAGCCTGTTGTGGTCTGCACGACATGTTCTTGGAACATTTCTGGCTGAGCCTGTCTTGTGCTACCTCATCGGGTTCATGTTCGTAGAGGTATTGTCTCAGCCTTGGCTCAGCCTGTCTTGTGCTACCTCTCTTGTGCTACCTCATCAGCCTGTCATGTGCTAAGAACATTTCGTAGAGGCCTATAGGAATACTGGGACGGTCGGTCCCTGCTCAAGTCTTGCGGATCGAGGGGCCGTGCTCATGTACATAGTTGGGCGCGCGCGTCTTTTGTGGGTTCTTTATAAGAAGCAGCGTCATTCTAAGAAGCCTTCCCCCTCCCCAATCTTCGCGCCGCCAAACGGGGGCTGGTGCAATGGGGGTAAAAGAGACCGGGGACGACATCTGAGGCATGCAAGCTGGTTTCAGATTATGAGGTTTCAACCTGCTTTAGCCGTGATCGCCAGAAAGAATTTCGAGCACCAGGAAAGTACAGAATTTGGAGGGTTTTCATGTGTCGGGCCCTGGGAGGCGATACTCGTTCGACACTGTTTCGACACTTTACTGGGCGCTCGAAATTATTTGTGAGGTGTGGCCCTCAAGTACGATGGGAGCACTATAAGTTTCAGATCTTCCTCAGTACTTGGCCGCTTCCAGCGCCGAGAGGAGGAGGAGGAGGAGGAGGAGGAAGAAGAGGAGAAGGAGGGTGGGGAGTATCATCGCAGGGGTCAAGTTGTATCTCCCCAGATTTCAGCCGGCTGTATGGGGGCCCTTCTGGCGCTGTGGCAGGACACCATGTCTTCGGCCACGGCGTGGCAGAACGGGGTCCGCGAGTCCTGCGATGCAGCGCGGTAGTGGCCATGTGCTCATCATGTGCGCTTCCTGCTCGGCATTCTGCTTGCTTGCTTGCTTGCTTGCTTGCTTGCTTGCCTGCCTGCGTGCTCTTCGTGTCTGAATGTGCCCCCTCGGTGCCCTTGTCCGCGCCAGTGCCTCGTGTCGCGCTGTGCGGACCCCTGCCTCTTGGGTGCCCCCCCCCTTCTGGACGTTTCCCGAGCTCGGGATGGGGCCCCTTGCCTCCGTGCAGCACCGGTACGTCTGGGTCGGCAAGTCTACAGGATCGAGGTTCGAGGGTCGAGGATCTCTGCTCGAGAACGAGGAGGATCGAGGATCTCGAAAGGGAGGATCGGGGATCGTTGCTGGCCTTCGACGTTCGAGGATCGAGCATCGGGGGTCGAATGAGAAAGAACTGCGCGCATGCACATGTGCACATGTACACAGTGGGGGCCCATGCCTAGAGACACCCTGCACTCCTCCAGGGTGCCCTGTGGGCTGATCGGGCTTCGATGGTCTCGCCGTGGAGAGTGCGGCGTTCCCACACCGAGGATCAAGGGGCGGCCTGGGGTCTCAGGGTTGGGTTTCTTGTGGAAGGTCTCTTGTGGGCCAGCGAGGAGGAGGAGGTGGAGGAGGAGGAGGAGGAGGGGGAGGATTGGGGAGGAGGAGGTGAGGGCGGGAGGATGGGGAGGAGGAAGGTGGACGGAGGAAGGATGGTGGATGAGGAGGATGAGGAGGGAGGCGGAGGATGGAGGGGGAGGGGGAGGGAGGAGGGGGGGGGTAGGAGGAGTGAGGGGGAAAGGAGGAGGAGGATGAAGGAGGCGGAGAGGCAAGGGAGGAGGAGGAAAAGGAGGAGGACGAGGAGGAAAGGAGGGGGAGGGGAGGAGGAGGGAGGAGGAGGAGGAGGAGGAGGAGGAGGGAGGAGGAGGAGGGTTCATAGAGGAGGAAGGAGGAGGAGAAAGGAGGAGGAGGAAAGGAGGAGGAGGAAAGGAGGAGGAGAGGAGGAGGAGGAGGAGGAGGAGGTGGAGGAGAAGGAGGGGGAGGAGGGGGAGGAGGGGGAGGGGGGGAGGGGGGCCGTGGTCGATGCAGATCCGTCCTCTAAGGATGAGCGGCTTGTGCGAGCATGTGCCGATGGACCGTGCTTCTCTGGCATGTGTTCGTGACCTGGGTGTTGCGCGTAAAGGTGATGTTGAGGGAGGTCTTGCCAGGGTTGCCCCCCGGCGCTGGGGGACGGCGGGCAGGGCACCAGAAGCCAGCAACAGAACAAAACGGAACCCGAAATTTCGCTTGAAGCGGAAGATAGAACGAGGGAGACCGAAGACAGAGAGGAAAACGCAACAAAAACCTTGTTCAGTTCGAGCCGTGTAGAGAAAGGACCTCTTGCGGACCCTCTTCGGGGCCTCTTTGGGGCGCCTCTTTGGGATTCCCGAGGGTCTCTTGGGGGCCTGTCCGCGCGGTCCCGGGGGGGAGGCATTTTGGGGGGGGGGCTCTGGGATTTTTTCGAGTCCCCCTTGTTCTGGCCTCTCGTCGGCGTCGAGCGACGGAGGGAGGCGAGAAGGAGAAGGCCTCCTCGCAAGGCGGCGGGCCTCGTCAGAAGCCCTCGCGCCCTCTGAGAAGCTTCCTGTGTCTCCGGGGACCGCTCAAGTCGGGCCTGTCCCTCTACATGGGGAATATTCAAAATACTAAAAATTGTCTGGGGACGATGTGTCTGCTATTTTTGATAATTTTGGAGTTATCTTGTTTGACCATTGTTTATGTTTCATCCAAAATCCGCCTGTAGGGGGACATGCCCGACCTAAGGGAAGGCTCGGACAGCTTCTCAGACGGCCCGGGGACTTCCGAGCCTTCTGAGAAGGCCTGCGCTTCCTCACTCCCCCCCCCCCGGCTCGCCGCCGATCCCGCGGCCCTCCAGGTGGGGGGGGCTCTCGGGGGGGGCCTCGGGGGCCTGTCTGAGGAGCTCGGTGGCCGTCTCGTGGCGGCATGGCGGGTTTTTAGCACGCGCCTCAGGGTGTTGGGCACTGCTGGCGCCTGCGATAGGCCACGAGGGCTTCCTAGACGGCACCAGGGATTGCCGAAGAGGCTCTAGGGCGGGTCCGCCATCTGATGGCGTGTTGGAGGTCTTTGATTATGAAGCACGCCACAGCGGGCCTCTCAATACCGATCAGGTCAGTTTCCGAGAGTACCGCGCACCTTGCCTCCTCGGTATCGATTGCTGCGAAGAGCGAACAGGAGGAGGAGGAGGAGGAGGAGGAGGAGGAGGAGGAGGAGGAGGAGAGCTAGCCAGGTTGAGCGAGTCCGAGGGCCCCACCTTTGCCCATCCCTTGTTGCCCCCCCGCCCTGCGCTAACGGGGGAGTGGTCCCGACTGGGGGCGCTCTCGCCGGCGGCCCCGCCCTCCGAGGACTCGGCGCGTCAGAAGTTGGGAGAGATCAGAGGGCCCCCTCCGAGCGTGCCAGGGGCGGGAGCGCGGGCACTTGCGTAGGGCGCGGCCGAAAGCAGCCGAGAGCGGAATACTGATCAAATTAGGAGGGGAGGGAAGAAGAAGCTAAAAAAAAGGGAAGCAGACAAGAAGAAGAGAGAGAAGAAGAGAAGACAAGAAAAGAAGAAGCGAAGACGAAGAAGAAGAAGAATAGAAGCAAACAGAAGACAAGAAGAGCAAGACAAACAAAGAAAGAAAAAAGAAAGCAACAAACGACAGAAGAGAAGAAGAAGCAAGAACAGACCGAAAAAGAAAACGAGAAATAGAAGAAGAAGAAGAAGAAGAAGAAGAAAGAGACGAAGACTCGACGCAGAAAAGAAGGAAAGGAAGAAGAAGAGAACGGAAGACGAAAGAAGATGAAAGACCAACCCTGACGCAAGAAGCGAAGAAGAAGACGCGCAGACAGCCGATTGAAGCAGACCGAACGACCGCCTACCTCCGCCTTCATTTCTCCGCCTAAGAACCATCACCCCATAACCACCCCACGCCTAACTCTCACCTCCATTCCTCCCTCCTCCTCATCCTCATCTCTCCTGCCCTCCTCCTCCTATCCTCCTCCATTCCTCCTCCTCCTCCCTCTCTCCTCCCTCCCTTCCTCATCTCGCGCTCCTCCTCCTCTCCTCCTCCTCCTCCTCCTCCTCCTCCTCCTCTCCGTAGCCATTTTGGCTCAAGACTGATGCATCTGCGGGCTGAGCCCGCATTGGCGCAACTGGATACCGCTAGTCCGCGGCATACCCCGTCTGCTTCGCAGAGCCTGGTCCGCCCCAGGACTCTGCGTGCCGCCTGCAGCCCGCAGGTGAGCACAGCCGCGCGCGCGCGCGACCGCACTCCAGCTTCTCAGCGCCTTGCGGCATGGGAGGCGATGGCAAAGCAGCGGGGTATATTGGGTGCAAAGCGTGCGGGTACAAGTGGAACTGGAGCAACAACGCCGAGTGCTTCAAGTGCAAGGCGAAGCTCCGCCCCACCGTCGGCGCCCCACCGTCACCGTCTGGAGTTTGGGCACATAATGGATCTCATTCTGCGGGTTGGCCACGCTCGGGGCGGCAGTGGAAGAAGTGGGCACCATGGCGGTACTCTACGTACGCAAGCACCACGGCAGGCTGGGACACCGTGGATGCGCAGATGGGCGACGTCGGCCAGCCCGACCCGCTCACCACGGTCTCCCTCAGCACGAGCTTGGCAGCGTACCAAGGCGTCGGTGAGAAGATCGACCCCACCATCACGGCCGCCTTGGACACGCTACGTCGCAAGGCCCAGGAGGAGGAGGCCAACGCCAAGCCTGCACCAGCCCCACCCAAGCAGCGTACAGGCGCCCAGCTGCTGGCTGACGCCAATCGCTCGCTCAAGGAGCTGGACAACCGCATCGAGAAGCAGCGGACGAAGCTCACGGGCGCGCAGCTGTACTTGGATGACCAGCTCGAGAAGATGGAGAAGTTGGCCCAGCAGAGGGTCGAGGTGCAGCAGCGGCATCTCACGGCGCTCCAACAGGCCAACCAGGAGTCGGGCATCATCGTGGTCAAGCCCGAAGAGAAGACCCTCAACGTCAAGTTCGAGTACGACGGCTCGCTCTTCGAGGGCCTCGAGGAGTGCGACATACCGACCGAGGAGATGGACAGCATCATGCAGTGGAAGAGCGAGCTGGAGCATTTCCAGAAGGAGCAGCTGGGCACCCTACAGGCGAAGTTCAAGTACATCGAGGAGATCCACCAGAAGGCAAAGATGGCCATGCAGGCCCCCAAAAAGAAGCGTAAGGTCGAAGCAGGAGCTGACGGGCCCAAGGCAGAGACAGTGGAGGAGGAACCCCCTGCGGCAGAGACACCCACCACAGCAACGGCAGCGACTGCGAGCAACGGCGCGGGTGCGGCAGCCATCAACCCTGAGGACGAGAAGAAGAAGATCAGGGACGCCAACCTGGCGGCCTTGGAGCAGGCTCGGGCTGAGAGGCGCAAGGCTCGCGAAGCTCATGGGCAAGCTGATGGTCTGGCTGATGGTGCTGGGCAGTCTGGGCTTTAGCGAGGCGCAGTCCACCCAGCAGCAGAGCGAGGAGTTCCAGGTCCTGTTCGGCAACATTACGGAGTGGGGCCCACAGGTGCAGAACTACATACAGGGCCCAGCCGCGCAGCAGTTCGATTGCCTGGCGTTCGTGGAGACACATAAGGGGCCCAACCACGTCTCAGCCATGAAGACGTTCCTGCAGAAGGAAGGATGGAAGGCGGCGATTACCCCCGCGGTCCCCAGTGGCAAGTCGGATAAGGGATTGTCTGCTGGTGAGCTTGTCGCCACGCGCACACACATCCAGGCCACGTCCTTGGAGCACTGGAAGGGCAAGCACGACAAGCAAGGGGACACGGCCTTCGTCGGTTTCTCCCCCATGGTGCTGCACCTCAGCATCGGCAATTTCATCATCATCGCGGCGTACCTACTGCCGACCCTGCGGTTCACGGGCAGGAACCGAAAGGTCATGGCATCCCTCACGGCCTTCGTGCGCTTGCTGAAGGACCCATGGCTCGTCGTGGCGGATTGGAACTGCGTCCCCACCGAGCTGCTCGCATCGGGTTGGATAGAGCAGATGCGAGGCGAGATCATCACGGGCCCAGAGGAGGTCACATGCGACAAAGACAAGGGCTCCCTCTACGACTACGGCGTTGTCGCGGCGGGCTGTAAGGAAGGGCTTACCATTGCCAAAGAGCTGACAGTACCATGGGCGACGCATTGTGGGCTTCGCATCAGGTTGGCAGGCAAGAAGCAGCGATGGTGGCACCGC
The DNA here is from genome assembly GCA_963575745.1 of Prorocentrum cordatum. NCBI lineage: Eukaryota > Dinophyceae > Prorocentrales > Prorocentraceae > Prorocentrum > Prorocentrum cordatum. The sequence goes on along the minus strand of CAUYUJ010022081.1, from coordinate 41,052 downwards.
ACGCTGGACATTCCCAAAGCCTTGCCCACGGAGCCGAGGCCGAAGAAGCAGAAGGACCTGAACAGCAAGCGGAGTAAGCAGCAGGTACGCCGCCAACAGCGTCGCGAAGAGCTGGCACCTGAACTTCGGCATGGCTTCGACCTTCTTGAGCAGGATCCAGGCACAACGGCTCCGGACACATCCCCGACAACTCAGACTCCAAGCGCGGCCTCACCGTCCATCAACTTCCACATCAGTAGCGCTGCGTGGGAGTATGCCAAATGGGGATTGTCTGGTATCCCACCAGATATTCAACTCAGATGGGACCGATGGCGACCTCAGGCCTATCGTGACCGCCCACTGCTGGCGCAGAAGTTGGCGAACAGCTACGGCAGGTGGATCGAGGCCGTGGAGGAGGCAGTCTTACAGCATTCAGAGGTCCCTCAGCACCAACGAGACGGCTACCGTGGTAGGGCGCAGGGTTTCGGCATCAAGTGGAAAAAGAGCACAGCATCGCCAGGCAGACCGCATCTGTACAATCCCGAGGCAGATTGGCGGGCCATCATGCACACGCAGGTGATCGCGATTAACGGCCTAGTGAAAAACAACAAAGACCCTCAGCAGCTACAACAACGAGGGCAAGATTTTCGACAGCGCATACAGCAGGTGCACGGGGTCAGCAAGCACAAGGATATCGAGCTGCTCAACCAGTGGCAGCAGCTGGCGCACGACATCTTCAGCCCAGTCCGTCAGGAGCGAGAGGACGTGATAGAGATCACCGAGAGGTTGGCAGGACAAGCTGCGCGGAGAGCTCTGGCAGATGGCACAAAGGGCTTCATCAAGTGGGCGCAAGATATGTGGAAGAAGACCCCTGGGGCCTTGCACAGATGGACGAAGGACACGCAGCAGCCGCGGCTCGAAGAGATGATCTCAGACAAGATCGTGGCCGACCCCATCCTCATCATGAGCCACAAGAGCGAAAGTTGGGCCAAGAAGTGGACGGCTGCACCGCATAGACAGACAGCACTTGCAGGCGCTCTTCGCCGTTGCCGACTCTCGGCAGCCCAAGAGGACCTCCCACAGCTCACGATCCAGGACCTCAACGCAGCCACCCACCGTATGGGGGTCAAGAAGGCACGAGGTATCGATGCGATAGGTCCCTTGGAAATCGAGAGGCTCCCTGACCAGGCCAAGTACGACTTTATGGAGATCATCGCGCAAGCCGAAGAACATCCGATGTGGCCTCCTCAAGTTCTCGGCACCATCGGCGCGATTGCGGGCAAACCAGCAGGAGGTGATCGGGTCCTCGGGCTTTTACCTATGACGATTCGTATATGGTCACGAATGCGTTCGGGAGTGTTCGAGTCGTGGACGCAGCAGTTGGAGGACCATTGGGATACTGCGTTGCGTGGTTCCTCAGCGTTACGAGCGGCATTGCTGCGAGCTACCCTCGACGAGACGGGTCACTCCATGGGCATTGCACATGCGGAGTTGTTCGCGGATATGGAGCAGTTCTACGATTCGTTGGACTTGGGCTGGCTAATCGACACGGGGATCGAGCTGGATTTCTCACCGACAGTTATGGCTATGGAGGTGGAAGCTTTCCTGGGGCCACGGCACCTCAAGCACACGGAGTGGATCGGACCTAGGATCGACCCGTCATGTTCGATCGTGGCGGGCTCAGCTCAAGGGACCAGGTTCGCCAAGGTGTACCTTTTCCCGCTCTTAGACGCAGCCCAGAAGCGAGTCCAGGCAGCGGGTCTGTGGACGTACGTGGACGACACGGTTGGAAGGGTCGAAGGTACCGAGGAGACGGTGGAGCAGCAGATGGTGGAGTTGGTCGATGAGTTCATCATCCAGGCAGAGCAGCGCAGCCTCATCATCTCGCCCAAGACGGTGCTCGTGGCATCCAATCCCAAGCTCCGAAGACGAATCTGGCGTAGACTACAGCACCGAGGACTCCCTGGCAAGCAACAAAGCGACATGGTGGACTTGGGCACCGACGTCAGTGGCATGGGCAAGCGCACACAGAAAAAGGCTCGGGCGCGGCAGCGAAAGGCCAAGCAGCGAGCGGGCAAGATCTTCAGACTACGAAGGATGGCGACGCGAGTGGCGAGGATCACCCAGGGCCTTTTCACCACAGGCGTTTCCCCGCAGGAGTCTTATGGGCACGAGGTCTGGGGCATTGCACCTAGCCGAATATTACAGTTACGACGTATGGCCATGAAGTCGGCGGCGGGCACAGGGCCAGGAAGGTGCTTATCCACTGGTATGGCTGTGCTGTACCACCTGAAGGACCCTGGCATCAGCTTGCGACGGCAACTTGTCAGCGAATGGCTACACCAATGGCTCCTTCACCCAGAAATTCACCGACGAGTACGACAAGTATGGGGGCCGACTCACCGTAAGTTGGTCAGAGCAGGCACGCAGCTGTGGCGTAAGGTACACGGTCCAGTGGCAGCGGTGCAGGCCACTCTAATGGCGGCGGGGTGGAAGCCACTCCAGGCGGCACTATGGAAGCGACCGACACCACAAGGAGACGAACAATGGCAGCTCCCCTTCATAGATGACGATGGCAATTGCGACATCGATGCTATTGAGTACACACAGCTGCTGGAGGATCTGGAGTACGACCTAGAAATGGCGCGGTGGGCTCAAGCGGCTGCGCATTTGCACGGGGACGACTTGCAACGAGGAGGAGACATATGGCACATAAGTAAGGAGCAGCAACGATACAACCAGCGGGCCGAATGGCAAGACTGGGCACTCAATAACGTTGTGGTTACGGGTGGGCAGTGGACTCGGCAACGGCAGATTCAGGAAGGCTACGAGTGCGACACGAATATCTGCGAGAGGTGCAAGCAGGAGCCCGAGACCATCTTCCACCGCATCTACACCTGTACGGCCAACACAGGACACGAAAACTACGAGAAGACGGACTACTTGGTGCCAAAGGCGCTCGCTGGCGTGGAGGCAAATCCGACCTTATGGCTCCGAGGTGTCCCGCCCAGAGAGCTCACTCACCCCGTGGTCAACGACATCGACAGACAGGACTATGTCAGGTTCGGCGACCACGAAGCAGCTCGAGTGCCAGGGCGCAGTCTGTATCTATTTGGTGATGGCTCAGGCGGTTTCCACGGCGGCGACCCCCGAAGGAGACGAGTAGGCATCGGAGTGGCGACCATGAAGATGATCGACGGCAAGTGGGGCATGTCAGCAGGTACGATGGCAGACCTACCAGGACGGCGTCAAACCGTACCGCGGGCAGAGATCACGGCCTTCGCGATCGCCATAGAGGAAACGAGAGGGGACATAGTTTACGTCACGGACCACTACCCGCTTCCCACAGCTTGGACAAAAGGCAGAGCTCAAGACCCTGGCCGAGGTAAGAACGCGGATTTATGGGCGCGCATCAAGAGGGCGGTGATGGACACGTCCCCCAGACACATCGTAGTGGAGTGGACCCCGTCGCACCAGGACGAGGACGAGGCCGATCTAGTCAACCCGATTTTCGCGATGGGCAACAGCTTTGCAGACGCATTGGCTACGGTTGCGGCAGAAGCTTCTTGGGAAAGAGTGTGCACGCCACTACCGCGGACAGACGAATGGGACGCGATCTGTGCTCACGCACGATTGCGAGCGAGGCAGGCCTCGGCGGACACGGCGAACATCGACCCCTGGTGCGCTGAGAGGCCCTCCACAGCCAAGCCCAACGCCAAGAGGGACCGAGTAAAGGAAGTCGTCGACAAGATGAAGCAGCACGATATGGTCAGGCTCAAGAATAAGTGGTTTTGCACAGCCTGCAGACAGTACATCACAGCGGACGCCCTGCAGGAGTTTGCCACGACGGAATGCAACGCTACGTTCATCACGGCCAACGAGATAGTCGAGGTAAAGGGCGACAGGTTCATGGGCCATGGCAGGATACATCGCAGTCACGTGGTCAGTGAATGGGCGCGGTGCGGATTGCTATTCTGTGCGCGGTGCGCAGCGCATGGCACGACCATCGGGAAAAGGCTACGTGAGCAGTGCAGCGAGACGATCACCAAGTACGGGCAGGATGCGCTCAACAAGATTCGGGACGGACGCTACCCTGGCTACAGGAAAGAACCACCAAAAGCTGCACAAGAGGCTCAAATAGCCAGGCAAGTGCGAGAGCTACATGATCAAGAACGGCTAGCGCCACATGAGTACTGCGGCCCATTGGTTTTGAAGGAGCCCCCTCCAGAACCTCATCCTGCACCCCGACTGAGACGGATTACGAGAAAGACGCCAGCGGCAAGCTTTCGGCCAGCAGCGGTACACCCACCAGATTGTGAGCGCGACCCTCTGCCCGAGCCGATGTTACAGGAGTTGGGGGATTACGACGACCCCGAAACGCAGAGGGACATCGACGACTTCTTCAGCGAAGCTCCCCTGCGCGGTGAGGGGTTAGACCGCGGCGTACCCCAGCGTGGCGAGGGGCTAGGCCACTCCATGCCCCAGCACGGTGAGGGGTTAGACCGTGCAGATCGTCGTCATGCAGCTGGCTCGGAAACTGCCCCCCCACGGCGCGCACTGGATGCGCGCAGCCATGTCGGCCACGAGTGCTGAAAGTACCGGCCGTGGGGGGAGTCAGAACGGATTGGACAGCCATAACCACGCGGAGTATTGGATCAAGCTCCAGGCGCGATGGGACTACCGCCGATCGTCGAGGACACGGGGCCACAAGATTATGCCGATATGCGCGCTGATCTTAGAGAGTGGGCAACACTGTGGTACGACGATCTTACGTGCTTGGCCAGAGACAGCGACAGCTGGCAGGAGTGGTGCGTAGCGATGCTCACGCAGATGCTCACCGACGAGAACAACCACCCGCTGTGCCGCACATTGAGGCGCTGGTTCCCTGGGCAGACGATGCAGCATATCATCGAACAGCAGTGCGGAAGTGCGTGGAGGCAAACGACGGCGAGAAGGGATGAGTTCTACGAACGGCTCCATGCGCCAGAGACAGAACCTGAAGAGCATCGCAGATTGGCTCATCAGCATCGGCGTGAACTTGCACGGCTACGAGACATGTTCCGCAGGGCGTTAGGTGATCGGGCGCCAGACAGACAACGGGCGCCACCACCACGACGGCCTGAACCAGATGACGATCAAGCAGGAGACCCCGTCGAAGCTGGCCTCAGTCGCGGCAGCTGGTTTTGCAGGCTGGAGCGGGCGACTGCTGGGAGTACGGCGGCCACGAGTGCACGACCTCCATCCCAAGGGTGGCCTCCAGCGAAGGCTGAGAGGGCCCCTGCCAGTTACCTCCATGAGGGGAGGAAGGCTCCCCACTGTCCGCTTTCGGGCGACGCAAGTCGGAGCCGTGCTGGCGGCGGCCGATCGGCTGGAGGAGGTGCTCCCTCACGCGCAAGAAGGACGTGCAGGGTTTCCACGGCGACAAGCGCATCGGCGGCAACATCAAGTCCAGCGGGTGAGGGACCCCTGCGTGGCGAGGGGTTAGGCCACGACGCTCCCCAGCGCGGCGAGGGGTTAGGCCGCTGGGAACATACACTGGCGTGCTCGAGCAGGTTAGCCAAGGCAGCGGCAGGCGACTACATCGGGCTCGAGCTCTACGATGAGGACGACGACACCGCACCCCAGCACGGCGAGGGGTTAGGCCGCATCGGTGAGGAAGGACCCCATCGAGGCGAAGGAGAGCAGAGGCTCGAGGGGCGGCGTCCTGATGGGCAGGAGATTGTGGGGGAGCAGCTCCATGAGCACCCCGACGCGATCTCCCCGAGCCAGGGGCAGCCCGACGACCGCTCCGAGTGGAGGAAAGCACCCCAGCGCGGTGAGGGGTTAGACCGCGGCAGTGAGCGGGAGCAGTACGGGAAGCAGTACGACGCATCCCAGCGCGGTGAGGGGTTAGACCGCAGCCGACCCCTGCAGGGCGAGACTGCGGGGTCAGGCGATCCCCAGCACGGTGAGGGGTTAGACCGTAGCGTTCCCCAGCGTGGCGAGGGGTTAGGCCACCAACCCCAGCGCGGTGAGGGGTTAGACCGCTTCTTTCCCCCGCGTGGCGAGGGGTTAGGCCACACGTTTCCCCAGCGCGGCGAGGGGTTAGGCCGCAGTGGAGCGATTTCGAGCTCGAGCAAGTTGGCGAGTGTGCAGCCTGCCGACTACATTGAGCTGGAGCTCTACGAGGAGGACGACGTGGTGTCCCCCGCCAGCGGCGAGTTGCAGGCGCAGCCCTGTGCGCCTGCCGCCGCCGCCGCCGCTCGCTGGCCCGCCGTCGTGAACCCTTGTGTGCCTGTGCGGGCACCAAGGAGTGGGCCCTCGCTGGCCAATGGGCCGACGAGCGGCGGTGGAACTGACTGATAGAGAAATCCACGGGCTCGCCATGTCGAGTGGGGGCTTCGGTGCCTGCTCGGGGTGGCGGGTCTAGTGCGGGGTCATCCTAATCCGTCTCCGCATCAGAACCAGCAGCCTCCTCCTCAGCCCCCTCTCCCCGCTTCCTCTCTTCATCCTTTCTCCTCCTCCTCCTCCTCCCTCCTCCCTTTCCTTCTCCTGACCTTCCGCTTCTGCTCCTCCTCCTCCTCCTCCATCCTCCGCTCCCTTCCTCCTCCTCTTACGATTCCTACCTCAGCCCTGCCTCCTCCTTCCTCCTCCTCCTCCTCCTCCTCCTTCTCCTCCTCCTCCTCCTCCTCCTCCTCCTCCTCCTTGGGGAACGACGAATGACATAATCATAATAACTCGGGGGTCCGCGCTGATTTCTCGGATCCGCGTCGGAACCCCCGGCGGAGCCTCCAGCCCCGCTCCTGGCGCGCTCCGCGCGCCAGGCAGGGGTGTCCAGCTCCGATCCGAGAAATCTGCGCGAACCTCCGAGTTTCCATGTTTGTGTCATTATTTGTTCCCCTCATATATCGCCCGGTCTCGCGCGGCACCGCTGCCGCTGTCGTTGTTATGCGATTCGGCGAACTAGCCATGCGCCGCGCCCGCGCGGGAATGCCACTTCCAAGCGGAATGCCCACGAAGGTTGGGCGAGGGCGGCATCTCGCTGGCTCGCACGACCCCCCAAAACAAATCGACGACTCGGAAATGGGCGCCGCGCCGATTCGGGAGCGCCCTTTGCCGGCAAAGTATGCAGGCGCCGAGGCGAAGACGATAGTTTCGTCTGGTCGCGCGTCGGTGATGTCGTGTGTGTTGGCGCTCGCTGAGGTGACAGCGACAGCGCGGCCTTTCGCGCGAGATTTGCGCCCCGCCTCACTCCCGCGACACTTTTGCAACATGCCAGTCGCAAGGTCCATGTTGAAAGCGAAATTGTCGACGTTAACTTGTGTTTAACAGACAAGATGGGAGGTCTTGGATCGGCCGATCATCGGTCGGCTTCGTGACACAGAGTAGGAGCATATATGAATGAGGAATCAGGTCGGGAAAGGGTGTGAGAGGAGGGAGGCGCCAGATAAGAGATGGCTGAGGACATGCGTGGTGGGGGACAGAGGCGAAGCGGGGCAGGAGGAGAGACTAGGGCGGACGAGGAACACAGAAAGCGTGGGACAGAGGAGGAATGGTCACGAGGCGCCAGGGGAAGAAGTGGGGAGTGGGTGGAGGAATGGGAGGCGGGGGAGGGCGGGGCAAGAAGGGAAGGAGGGGCAAGGGAGAGGTGGCGGAGCAGGGACGAAGGGACAGGAGCAAGCTGGAGGAGAAGGAGCAGGTCGACGGGCGCAGCAGGAGGAATGAGGGAGGCGGATGGCAGAGGTGGAGTAGGGGGAAGGGGGGTGGGGGTGAGAGGGAGGTGGAGGAGGAGGACGGGGAGGCGGAGGGAGGAGGAGAAGGGGAGGAGGAGGGAGGAGGAGGAGGAGGAGGCGGAGAGGAGGAGGGGGAGGGGAGGGGGAGGAGGGGGAAGAGGGGGAGGGGGGGCGGGGGAGGGGAGGAGGAGGGAGGAGGAGGAGGGTGAGGAGGAGGAGGAGGAGGAGGAGGAGGAGAGGAGGAGGGGAGGAGGGAGGAGGAGGAGGAGGGGAGGGGAGGAGGGGGTAGGGGGGTAGGGGGGGGGGAAGGAGGGGGCGGGGGAGGGGAGGGGGAGGGGTGGGGGAGGGGGAGGGGGAGGGGGAGGGGTAGTGGGCCAGGGGGAGCGGCATCGGGAGGGGGAGCGGGAGGGGTGAGCTGGAAGAGGGGGATGGGGGAGCGGTAGGGGGGAGGGGAAGGGGAAAGGGGGGAGGAGGAGGAGGAGGAGGAGGGCACGAGCGTGGGGGGGGCGACGTTGGAGGGGCGGAGGAGGATTTGTGACCAGAGCGTGTGCGGGCATTGGGGGGGCAATGGAGAGGTAGCCTCTTCGTGCAGGCAGGACTGCGCGGCGCAGTTTCTTGTCTTCCGGCTCGCCGGCCATTGCCGACATTTTCGGAGCCGTTCTGGCTTCCAGAGCGCTTGGGCGGCAAAGAGGGGGGTGGTGACTAGGGGGGGGGGGCATATCATGGCGAGGGCCATGATATTGCCCCAGATTTCATGGCGCCTCTTCTTGTTTCAATGCGTCCCCGCCTCCCACCCTGGGCCGCGCACATGCCGCTGGCCATGATTTGCGCCCCCCCCTCTTGAACGCCCCCCTCTTGGCCGCCCCCGATTTTCGGAGCCGTTGTGGCTTCCAGAGCTATGTGCTCAATTCTTCCCGTTGTCGCGGTGACCACGGACTTATGCCTGTGGCGCTGTGTGCCAGGAAAGAGGAAAGCGTGTGGGATCCGAGTGGTTGCGTTCTCTGTTTGTCGTCCGCATGTCGTGCCAACTTCTCACGTTTGCTACGTCATGAGGAGATGATCTCATGGTCATTGCCGCCCCCTGGCGTCGCTCGCCTCACCCACATCTCAGTCATATGGTTGGTCGTCGGAGCTGTTGCAGGATATGCGGTCAGCCGTGGTTCCCGCAGTCCCAGCAGGAAGCTCTCACGTTCTTGCCCTCGCTCCTCCTCCTCCTTCTCATCCTCTTCCTCTTCCTCCTCCTCCTCCTGCTCCTCCTCCTCCTCCTCCTCCTCCTCCTCCTCCTCCTCCTCCTCCTCTCGGCGACGAGCCCGGGTGGGGGGGAGTGAGAAGGAGACGGCCTTCTCAGAAGGCTCGGAAGTCCCCCGGCCTTCTCAGAAGTTTTCCAAGCTTCCCCCGGAAGACACTGAAAGCTCCCCAGGAGGGGCGAGGGCTTCTGAGAGTCCCGCCGCCTTCTGAGAAGGCCTTCTCCTTCTCACTTCCCGCCCGCCGGGGCTCGCCGCCGAGAGGACGAGGAGGCGGAGGAGAAGGAAAAGGACGAGGAGGAGGAGAAGGAGGAGGAAAAGGAGGAGGAACAGGAGGAGGAGGACGAGGAGGAGGACGAGGAGGAGGAAAAGGAGGAAAAGGAGGAAAAGGAGGGAAAGGAGGAGGAGGATCACTGACCAAACTGCCAGGTCTGTTGGGGTTGCACCCCAACTCGCAGACTGTTCGTAGGGGTTGCCAGCGAGGGCTCGCCCTGGCTAGTAGCCCCCACAAGGATCGGTACGAATTGGCTGCCCAGGTTAGGGGTAGCACGGAGAGAGCCCCCCCCCGCGGCAAGCATCCCATATTCTTCGGGGGGCTAAAAAGCACGAACTGTTGCGGACAACCCCCTTGCCTACAAAAGCATAGTGAAATAGACGACGAGGAGGCGGAGAAGGAGCAGGAGAAGAAGAAGGAGGAGGAGGAGGAGGAGGAAGCCGCCCAAGGAAGCTCTCACGTTCCGGCTGTCGCTCCTCCTCCTCCTCCTCCTCCTCCTCCTCCTCCTCCTCCTCCTCCTCCTCCTCCCCCTCCCCCTTTTTCGCAACGCACCGCTTCGGCGCCCTCGGCTCCAGGGACGGCCCTGGGGCCGCCCCGGCACCCTCCCCGCTCCCCGCTCCTCGTCCTCCGACCGGCCTTCTCGGCTGCGACCTCTCGGGTCGCTCAGCGTTCACCTCGTCGACCTCCTCCTCCCCCTCCTCCTCCTCGCCCAATCCTCCGCCTCCTCCTCCTCCTCCTCCTCCTCCTCCTCCTCCTCCTCCTCCCCCTTATCCTCTTCTCTTTCTCCTCCTCCTGCCCCTCATCCTCTCCTCTTTCTCCTCATCCTCCTTCCTCCTTCTAGGGCCGCTCAGCTTTTCCTTAATTTACTTGTTTTGCACACCCCAGACACCTGGCAGCTGGATAACTTCGAGTCGTCGGCCCCTGCACCTCTCGTTCCCTTTCCAGGGCCGACTGTTTATTATGAGTCCCTGCCTGTTGGTCCTGGACCCCTAAACTGGCCTTCAAGGTTCCACAGTGTCGAACAGACACTGCCGTCTCGATTTGATCGAGTTGCCCGTATGCCTGTCCCCGCGATTTGAGGATCCTCGCGGTTTGCTCAAGATGGCGCGTCTCGGCCCCTAGCAAACGGCTGCGGCCACGTGACGTGCGGCCACGTGAGAATTGACATAAACATGCAGAACCAAACATGCAGCAACTATGCTGAAGTGTGGTCCAACGTTCGGCGCGGCCACAGGACAGCCTCTTCGTTCCTTGTCCAGCGCCCCTCGTGGTGGCACGATGGCCTGTACGTATGCTGCAGAATGCTCACGCGGAGGCAACAGAAGACAGATGCGGATACAGGGGCCCCGATCTCTTGTGCGGCAACGCACCTTCGTATGCAACTCTTGGGAGAGTGAATTCAGCATCGGCGCTGGCATATCCCTGGTCGACAGCCGCCGTAATCCAGCTTTAACCTGGGCCTATACTTGAGTCGGGCCCGTCCCTCTACAGGAGGAATACTCAAAAATAATCAAAAATAGTCAGGGGACTATGTTTGAACATTTTTAAAACATTTTTTAAAATAGAATTTTGCATTGTTCGTCGACAATCCCCCTGTAGGGGGACACGCCCGACTTAGCCTATACTTGGTCAGTCCAGCTCGGCTCCCCTTCTCATCGGGCTTCAGAGCCCTTACTCTTTCTAACAGAGGCCTACCGGGAGTTGCATCCCAGCGCACCGCTGGCCAGCCATCACCCGGCGCAGTTTCGCAGGGGCGCTGCCCGCGCCCCTCACCCCAGCTGCTGGCCACCCCATCTGCGTCAGCAGATGCTGATGATGACGATGACGATGACGATGACGATGATGATGATGATGATGATGATGATGATGATGATGATGATGATGATGATGATGATGATGATGATGATGGTGATGGTGATGGTGATGGTGATGGTGATGATGATGATGATGCTGCTGCTGCTGCTGGTGATGATGATCATGCTGATGCTAATGCAGATGCTGATACTGATGCTGATGCTGGTGCTGATGCTGACGATGATGATGCTGATGATGTTGATGGTGGTGATCGTGGTGATGATGCTGATGAGGATGATGATGATTGTGATGGTGATGGTGATGGTGATGGTGATGGTGATCATGATGATGATGAGGATGATGAGGATGATGAGGATGAGGATGAGGATGAGGATCATGATGAGGATGAGGATGAGGATGAGGATCATGATGAGGATGATGATGATGGTGATGGTGATGGTGGTGGTGGTGGTTGTCGTGATGGTGATGGTGATGGTGATGGTGATGGTGATGGTGATGGTGATGGTGATGGTTGATGATTATGGTGATGGTGATTGTCACGGTGATGGTGATGATGATCATGTTGATGATGATGGTGATGGTGAGGGTGATGATGATGACGACGATGACGATGACGACGACGATGATGTGCGTTGGCCCGCTGTGTGTCCTAGCCCCGCCAGCACCACCGACAGCACTCGGCCCCTGCCTGCCCTCGCCCCGCCGCGCGCGCCGCCTCGCAGAGCGTCGGCTGGTCGACGAGCACGCGCAGGCACTAACATTACGTCGAGGAGGAGGAGGGGGAGGAGGAGGAGGAGGAGCAGGAGGAGGAGGAGGAGGAGGAGGAGGGCGAGGAGGAGGGCGAGGAGGAGGAGGTGGAGGAGGGCGAGGAGGAGGAGGAGGAGGAGGAGGGCGAGGAGGAGGAGGACTGGTCAACTGGGGGCGACTTTCCGGCTATGTCTGCCCATGTTGGAGCAAGTTCTGACTATCGTTTTGCCCGTCGCCCAACATCCGCCTGCAGGAGGACACGCCCGACCTGACGCTAACACACACGCACACACTCACCTTGGGAGCATCGGCGATGCCTGCGAGTGACGTCGATGGACCGGCGACGCGCGCGCGCCGCTCCGAGTCCGTGGCTCGCCTGGGGCCGCAGGCATGGGAGGCCAAGAGCCCTCGAGTCGAGCGGCAGTCGCGAGCCCGTCCCACCCCTCCGAGGCGGGAATTTGTACATGACCACCGCCTGGAGGGTCAGTTTTCGGAGCCTCGGCAGGCGGTGGATATGGACATATTCGGGCCCCCGGGGCCGAAGTAGATCCATATCCACCGCCCGCTGGGGCACCAGGACGTCGGTTCCCAGGTGGTGGATATGGATAAATCTCTGCCTCGCATACCCCCCCGGGGAACAGCGGGAACATGTTGCAGCGGGCAGCGAGCTTTACGTCGGGCACGTCCCTCTACAGGAGGAATACTCAAAAATAGCAACAAAAATAGTCAGGGGAGGATTGTTTTGGCTATTGTTGATCGTTTGGGAGCATTGTTTGACTATGTTGAATCCGACCTAAGGCGAGCTGTGGGAGGATGCTCACGGACACTGTGCAAGCAGACAGGGCTTCACCATCGACCGAGGGCAGCTTCTCCGGGCTCCCGCTCGCCCGCGCAGCTCTTTCTAGGTCTAAGTCGGGCCTGTCCTTCCACGGGGAATATGCAAAGATAGGCAGAAAACAGTCCGGGGAGGATTTGTTAGTATTTCTGTTAGTTTGTGTTTTTCTTCGGTTTTTGTTTAGTTATTGTTTTGGGTATTGTTTTATCTGTCGGCCAGAATCGGCCTGTAGAGGGACATGCCCGGCCTAATTCTAGGGCTGGTCTTCGGACCGACACGCGCGTCTCGCCTCGCCTTGCCTCGCCTCGCCTCCTCCCACACCGTTCGCTCAGGAGCACGGGGTCACGATGCGGAAGTATCTCTGGACAAGCCCCCTCGTCGTCTTCGAGCTCTGGGGTGCGCCCGAGGATCTCTGACCTCGGGCCTCTCAGGCGGCCCTCAGAGGTGAGGCCTCTTCTCGGAGCGGAGGAGGACGAGGAAGAGCAGGAGGAGGGCTAAGGAGGACCAGGAGAAGGAAGAGCAGCGGGGAGATTCAGCGGGGGATGAAGAGGGGTGGGGGGGAGAAGGGGGGAGATGAACGGAGGGGGAGGGAGGAGGGGGAGGTGGGTGGTGCGCAGCAGTGGTCAGAGAGGGATGCACACGAGGAGGAGCAGGAGGGCAAGAAGGAACGCGGGGGACGGAGGAAGAGGGCGAGCGCGGGGGGCTATCCCGGACCGTCCTCGTCTGCTCTGCGGGACGAACCGTGCTCCGCGGGACGAACCGTGCTCTGCGGGACGACTTGCACCTCGTAATTCCACCGAGCACCCTGCACTGCGGACATAGCATCAGCGAGAGTTGCTCGACGCGGCGATCCCCATGTGCGCATCTCATTTTCTGGCACGTCCCCCTGTGAATTTCTGCTTGCGAGTGTCTCAGTGGACGGCAGGCGGCGCGACGACGACGGCGGCTATGATGGGAGAGACGACGACAACAACTCACGAACAAGCGGTGCGCCAATTCTTCCCTTGTCATTCCTCCTCCAGAGCGGGCTTGGAGACCTCAGCGATCTTGTCTGCGCGAGGCCCCACTGGCGAAGCCGGCCGCTGACAAGCAAGCGCGGCTGCCACGCAGGCTGAGACAAAGGCGACCGTCCACCCAGCCGAACCGGGCGCGGGGCAGCGAACATGCAGGGAGTGCGCGCCAGATGGCCCGAAAGAAAAAAATAGCGCCGTCAGCACGTGGTATCGGGCTGACAGTGCAGAGCCGCATGCGGTGCAGAGAGAGCTGGCACTGGATGAATACGGTCGGACGGTTCGGGGGGGGCGCCCTAATGTTCGTCGTGCTTGCTGGATGTTCTTGTGAACCCTGGGGAGGGTACTCTGGGGTATTCTGGGTGTTTTGGCCGACGGAGGGTCTCATGTTCTTGAGGGATGTTCTTCTTAATCCGGGGGGCATGCTGTGCTGGCACTGGAAGAGGCGTCGGGCTGCTCTTCGGAGCAGGCTCCAGGACAACCGCCGCAGGCGCGGGGGCGCGTTTGTCGCCACATAGTTGGGTGGCAGTGCGATCCCCTAGCGCTTGGCGAATACAGTGGGGGCCGGATGCCAAGAAGCACCCTGCTTGCCTGCAGGGTGCCCTGGGTTTTTTTGGGGGGGGTCGATGGTTTTGCCATGGAAAGCGTGCCGCTCCCACACCAAAAATCAATGAACGCCTTGGGGTCTCAGGGTTGGGCTTAAGTCGGACCTGTCCCTCTACAGGGGGAACATTCAAAAATAGCCAACAATCGTCTGGGGACGATTTCTGACTATGTGTGATCATTTTTGGGGGTGTGTTTTGAGCATTCTTACGTTTTCGCCCAGGATCCCCCTGCAGGGGGGGGGACAGGTCCGACCTAAGGTTGGGCTTCTTGTGGGAAGTTTCTCGTGGACTGGCCTCCACCGTGCAACTGCGGCTGCGACCGTTGCCGCCGCCCTCGCCCGGGGCTTGGGCTCGAGGCGGCGGAGGGCCGCCTCCGCCGCTTGCGGGGGACCCCTCTGCAGGAGCTCGCGGTGGCGTGGCCCCACTGGCAGCACGTCGGCCTTCAGTCATCGGGGCTCAAGAGACGGGGGTCAATGCAAACGTGGGTCAGCCAGAGCGCCGGATCTTGCAGGACCCTGCAGGGCCAGTGTTGCATTGGCCCTGGCTTGGGTGCAGGATCCTGCAGGATCCTGCAGGATCTTGCAGGATCCTGCAAGGCCTGACTGACCCGGGTCTGGATTGACCCGGGTCAGGATTTCCCCGAAGTCAGGCGATCGCAAACATGGATCAAGGGGGCGTGGATCAGCGACGGGCCCCGTCTGCATGGGAAATCGTGGATTTCCGCCGCCGAGCGAGGCGGCACGGGCCGCGTTTCGGGGAGGGCACCTCACCGGATCCATGGATTTGGCGACCGCGCGCCAAATCCACGCATCGTTAACGCATGTTTGCGTGCCCCCGGATCACGGCGGCGCGGGGAAACATGGCGTAAAGGTTTTTGTTCCACCATAGGTGGTCGTCAGTGCCGCGGTGGCCCAGGGCTCCCGGCGCCTGCAGTCGAGGGTCACCGCGGCGCGTATCGTCTATCCCTGCGAGGCCGTCGCAATCAAGTTGTGAGCGTTCGAGAGCACGAAGCTGAACCAGGTCACGCTGCGCCCTACGTTTACGGAGGCGGCTTCCCACCGGAAGGTCGCCTCCGTCAGAGGCGTGCAGGAGAGGCCGCGGGCAATCTTGGGGCCGTGCTGGCAGCCGCTGCTCCCGCGAGGCCGGTGTGGTACTCGCGAGGCTCCGTGGACAGGCCGGCGTGATAGCGTCCACCTGCAGCCGGATTCCCGTCGGCGCCGTCCGCGGCCCAGAGATCTCGCCGGGGTTCGGTCTCTCTCCTCCCTCCTCCTCCTTTCCTCCTCCTCCTCTTCCTCCTTCCTCCTCCTCCTCCTCATCCTCCTCCTCCTCCTCCTCCTGTCTGTGGCCCTGCTGGTTGTCCTCGTGGGTGCCACCCACGAGGACAACCAGCAGGGCCACCCACTGGGTGGCGAAATTGAAGAAGGCAGCCCGGTGCTCCTGGGCGGGGCCGTGCGTTCCAGTTTCGGGGGCGGCCAGCAGGAAGGTGATGATTAGGGGGGGGGGGATGTCATAGCGGGGGCCCTCCTCCTCCTCCTCCTCCTCCTCCTCCTCCTCCACCTCCACCTTCTCCTCCTCCTCCTCCTCCTCCTCCTCCTCCTTCCTCCCTCCTCCTTCTCCGCCTCCTCCTCCTCCTCCTACTCCTCCAAGCTGGCATCCTTTCCCTTCTCGGGGGCGGCCAAGAGGGGGGTGATGAATGGTGTATGTGTGTTGATGTCATGGCTGGGGCCATGATATCTCCCCAGATTTCACGGCGCCTCTTCTTATCTCAATGCGTCCCCGGCCCCCCCCGGTGCCGCGCACATGCCGCCGGCCATGAGTTGCGACCCCCTCTTGGACGCACCCATCTTGGACGCCCCCGACGTTGGCGAAACGAGCTCGCACCCCTACGTTCGGCGGCGAGCTTGGGGGGGAAGTGCAAAGGGGCATGCCTTCCCAGATGGCTCGGAAGGCCTCGGGCCTTCTGAGAAGCCTCCCAAGCCTTCCCCGAAGGCACGGGACACGTTTCAGAAGGCCAGAGGGCGTCCAGGAAGCCCCGCCGCTCGCTGAGAAGGCTTTCTCCTTCTCATCTCCCGCTTGGGTGGCGCAGCCCACACGTCGGCAGTGAGCGCGACCGTGCGGTAGATGTTGGCCGTTCGGCCTTCTGGTGTGCGTCGTCAGGTCTTGGGCGGAGGTGGTCGGGCACCGGTCGGTGGCCCGCAGAGGACACCAGCGGCACCTCGGGCAGAGCCGCGCCTTTGTGGGGACTGCGGGCGGGACAGAGGTTTCCAGCACGCAGCAGCCACATGAGGCCGTTCACGCACATGAGTCCACGCTGGCTTGAAAGTACGCGTTGCGCGAACGTTCGTATCACGCGGTTGGTCTCGCGGACTGGGAGGCCGTGTTCATGTACGCTTAGGTTGGGCATGTCCGGCTACAGGCGGATTTTGGACGAAACAAAGATAATTGTAAAACAAACCTGCTCAAAACATTGCAAAACATGGTCGCACAATCGTCCCCAGATTATTTTTGACAATTTTTGAATCTTCCCCTGTAGAGGGACACGCCCGACTTACGTGTAACCGGTTCGCAGCGTACGGTTTCTGTGGGCTCCCCGAGTGCATGGCATGATGGGCCTGTTTTCCACCACAACCACCAGAAGTTGGAGGGGGAGGGGGTCCTCCTCCACCTCCTCCTCCACCTCCTCCTCCTCCTCCTCCTCCTCTTCGTCCTCCTCCTCCTCGTCCTCCTCCGCCTTCCCCCCTCCAATTTAGGGTGGTGGTGGTGGTGGTGGAAAACAGGCCCATCATGGCAAGGCGGTGGCCATCGAGGAGCTCCAGCCGCGAGGGTCGCGGGTCCGGCTTGGGAGATCCGCCCCCCCGGGGAGGCCGTCCTTTCGCAAGCACGGCCTCGAGCGCCCGCCAAGCGGGGTCGGGAATCCGAGCGCCCTTGCGCATCCTCCTCCTCCTCCTCCTCCTCCTCCTCCTCCTCCTCCTCCTCCCTTTCTTTCTCCTCCTCCAAGCCGCACAGCGATCAAGAGAACACACACTCACGCGGCTACTGTACATGCCAGGGGTGCACCGTACTGGATTGCAGCGGAATGCTTCGTTGATCTCGCCTGGGGCCCTCTCTGCCCCTGCTGAGGGAAGAGTCGCGCCGCCAGCGCCGCCAGGACGGTGGCTTCCCGCCGTGATCGCCCTGGCGCAGTACTTTCTCATCTTCGAGATGGAGTCTGGTGCCTGTCTTCCCACACCTCAGCGTTTTCGTATCTGCACGTACAATCCTATGTTTATTACGGGGCCCACCAGGGCCATGGAGATATCGGAAGAATTTTCGAATCTGTGTGCAGTTTTCCTCCCTGGGACATGCCGACGCCAAGCAGCATATTCAGAACATAGTCTCTTCCAACATCACAGCCACTATGAGCTCTCGTTTGGATAGACACGGGCGACGAACAAAAGCTGCGGCGTCAGTATCTTCCTACATCGTAAACGTCTACCACGCAATTTCATAAGACGGATCTACACACCTCCATCCCGACTGGCGGGCCGATGCGGGGCGGTACGCCTCAAATCAAGTTCCTCGGACCTCCTCCTGATTGCGTTCTACTTCCCAGTGCAGTCTTCTTGCAGATCTACGCGATCAGGATATCGGTCTACTGTGCAGGCGATGATTGCGTGGACCCGCTCTCTTGTGGCGGGCGTCGGGGCGAGATGTACGCCGATCACCGGCGTGGACCTCAACGATCGGCTCGGGTACAGCTCAGAGGACAGATGCGAGGGGGAGCTCACGATCGGCTACGACCCCCAGACCGAGGAGGAGGACCAGGCCGTGGGCACTCTGGCAGCTGAGGAAGAGGGACTAGCGGCACGTTTCTGGCACCAGTGTCTTCGGGATTTGCTTATCATGGCCGTTAATGCCTTTCACCCTGCGGGGGGCACTTATTTTGCAGCTGGAGGATATAGCTTACGCATCGATTTCGTTCATATTCCACAAGGCCTTCGCCCTTATGTGGTCAATAGCAAGACTCTACCGTCGGCTAGCAACAGATTGCAGGCCATCAACACGCTGGACACACGAGATCACCGACCCCTCTACCTTGAGTTCCAGTGCGCTTTCGAGGCCCAACATCATCGACGCCATACTTGGGACTACGACAGAATCATGGGCATGCTGCGCGGCGACGAGTTCTGCCAGAACGCAGTGGAACATATTCATCAGACGATCTTGGACATGGACGAGGCTAATTGGATTCGCTTTTGCAGCAGGCCGAACTCGGACGAGGTCTGGAACACTTTCGCATCGCTGATCACACAGGCCGCGCAACTGGAATTTTAGAGGCCGACGGTATTGGAGCACAACAAATCTCAACTTGAAGCAGAACCCTCGACACTTCTGGCACGCCGCAAGGAGATCCGACACGCCATGGAGACGGTGGATTTCCTTCGAGACGGAGGCGGACATCCCGAACAGGCGGAGATCGAGCTTCGACTGGCACGCATTACGTTTCGGATTCGTCGCGTTTCGCGAGACATCACCGCAGAACGAAATGCTGCCATCACGACGGAGTTCGGCACGATCATGCTACGGTGCAGCGTCTGGCGAGGCGCTTGTCTCGCAAGGGGCGGGGGCCTCGTCATCGACGCTGCATCGTTGCGCGGGATGAGAATTGTGAGGCGCACGAGGTGAAGCAGTATTTGATGAAGCCAGCTACTGAGGGGTGGGCGGGTGCCCACGCGTGCGACCTTGCGCGGGAGATGGAGGTTCGTCTCGACGCCACCCACGAGGGGGGCGAGTCCACGCGCGCGGACCAGCAGAGGTACGATGCGATGCAGTTCGCGGGCTTGAGTCAGGCGCGGGACGACCCGATGGGCATCATCACTCAACTACGACGCTCGCCCAAGAGGAGGGCGACACCACAGTGGTCTATCCCTTCAGAGTTTTGGCTGATTCCCTTGGGAAGAGCAGCAGTGGTCGAAGTTCACTCGCGACGGCCTCGGCAGCGAAATCAGGCCGTCGACGGCGCAGGGCTTCAACGAGAGGATCGTGGATATACTGGCCTGTTTCAGGCGGGCGACGACCACTCCCTTGCTCTTCGACATGTCATCTTGTGTGGGCCTCGACAAGCGGACAGGTAAGACAGGGCCTGCGGGCCAACGATGGATTCATCTCTTCTGCCCGATCGGCAAGGCTTGGAACGCATATTTATGGCATCGTGGACGCAAAGTTCGAGCCTCTCTCCCTTACTATTGTCGCGGATTTGCGCGACATCGACGCAGGGGGGATGCGAGTACAGTGCAAGTTTGCATATCCTGGCGATTACAATGTCAGGGTCTTTCACATGCCATCGTGGACGAGGACGCCACGAACGCGTTCGCCAGTATAAAAAGGGACATCATTATTGAGACTATCGGGGGCTTGTACGCTCCAGAGGACTTCAGATTTCAGCGCGCCCGTGCAATCCAGGGCGGCTTCCAGATCGAAACTCACTCGGGACCCGTAGCTCTCAGGCCGACGACGGGGGAGATGATGGGACATCTTAATCCAGCTAGGGCCTTTCCTTACTACTGCTTGAAAGGGATCGAGCCGTTCCTCTCCTATCGGCGCGCTATTAGCTCGGCCCAATACGTTCTGGCACACGAGCCCGACGACACGACGTCGGATGTGGGGATCACGATTCTCGCTGACGACATCGCGAAGTGCGTTATTCCAGGCTGGGGGGCCACCACCACATCCAGGGGGGGAGAGGCAGCTCACCGATTGGCTCTGGCCTCCTCGGGCAGTAGACGCCTTTCAGAAAATCTTCAAGAGGTAGGAGTTCGACTTAATGATGATAAGCGAGCCACGCTAGCCAACGTTTTCGGGACTGGCTGCACGACACAGCGCAGACTACTCTATCCCAGAGCTCTAACCAGGACAATGTGGACGATTTATGCGAGTTTTGGGCGGGTGGCTTACTGCTTCGGGATCGCTACACGTTAAAAGAATCAAACGACGACGAGCGGACAGGACGGGTTTAGGCACGATACCAAATTTCTTAGTGTAGAACGCGGCGCTCAGTATTAAACGTATGTCGATCATCGCGTTTGTGCAATCAGCCTTATTATCGGGAATGGAAGGTCGTATTCCAGATGAGTTTTCCTCGACGGCTTCGGACAAGATCGCACGTCTGGTTATGAGACGGGGGCTGTGGTTGATGGGGCCTCTCGGAACATGAGTCTGGCGAGAGGCGCAGATGGTCCTCTCAGCGCTTGTGACAGCACTGGCGCATCCTACCCACTGCACAGGAGCTCCAGGTACGTCGATTGAAGTGGTACCAGAGCTGGGCACAGTTTCCGTCTTGTCACAGGCAGGTGCGAGCTGCGATTCTCGGAGGCATGGGGGACGACGGCTCGATTGACGAGGACTGGAACATCACCCCCCAAGCGAACCCATGGGCCAAACAGGTTCTACGGGACTTGCAGTTCGGGTGCGCAATCTCGGGGGGAATTTCAGGACCTGGTCCCCTTTGGAGTTCCCGCTATTACGTCTATTATACTGCGATGACTATCCGAAATGGGTCGACATCGATTTCACGATCATCCGAGCGAGCTTTTTTACCAACTCCATCGGACCGCCGATCGACTCGAGCACGATATACGAGCAGAGGCAGGAGGTTGACGAGGGCGACGAGGACCGTTCGAAGCCATGCGAGTGTAAAATGCGAGACGCAGATGGTAGAGTTTGCGGTGAAATTTTTCTCACGATGAAGAGGTTACTTTTACGCGCGGGCCGGGTCCCTGCTATGTTGACGGTGACCAACCAATGTTTCAGATGCTTTCAAACCCTGATCACAAAAGAGAATGCGCAGAGACACGTCATGAGAAGCTATCAAAGACACGTTTGTTATCACGGCAGGAGTCCTTGCAGCTCGTCAGAAGTTATTCAGCCTCGGTGTTTAGCGTGCCCAGTTTGCAGCTGCACGGCTCAAGCGCTACTGGGCCTTCAGATTCACATTCGTGGACACTGCGCTCTTCCTCCACCGAGGATAGTACAGGCGCGCCTACAGCCGCGGCGCCGCCATGAGCTCGATGGACCTCGAGACGCTGCTCAAGCGCCACCAGCCCGCGGCAGAGGCAGGGGCCCCCAGCGGAGGAGGAGCAGGCGCGGCATCAGGCGGCGCTTCGGCACACCAAGGGGCACCAGACAAGAATAATCACAAGCTCGCGGAGATGGCAGGGGCAGCAGACGAGGCCCTCCTCTGGGCCGAGGGCGCGCTCAAGCAGAAGGACACGCAGCAGGTTCTCATGGTGCTCCTCATACTCTCGTGCCGACGCGCGCAGCAACTACGCGACCTCGCCTCTTCAGAAGGGCGACCCGTTCTCACGCCGACGATCGCCGAGGTGGTCGCAGCAGGACGGGCAGCAGGCAAGCAATACTCACAAGCAGCGCAGATCGAGGCTCTCAAACCGCAGCTGGGGCCACCTCATGTGTGCATCGCGCGCGCCGTGCACAGGTGCCTGGCGGAGTCGACGGCATTGCAGACCAACAAGCCGCAGTCGCACCTGATAGTCGACGCGTTCTACAATAAGTTCGTGTCGGTGGCCTCAGTCAAAGAGCTCGCGCTGATGGTCGGGCACTTCAGGCTCAAGAAGTGCTACAACGACGAGTACACGCGGATCCAGTTCTCCATCGCAGACACTCTCTACGTACCAGCAGCCGAAGGAACGGGCGAGATATCGCACAGCAAGTTGGAGATCGAGAACGCCACGATCATCTTGTTGGAGGAGCTCGGCGGCAAGGCGAAATGGGGAGCGGCCCCTCAGGGCACTTGGAGATGCCGTCGCAGAAGCTATTGGACAGGACGAAGTCTCGAGAGGGAGGCAAATGAGGCCGCAAGAAGTAGCTTGGGAGGATCGCATGACAGCACTCCGTGAGCGTATTCGGCAGAACGAATCACAGACTCCAGTCACTTAACGGGTTGCGGTCGCCGCCTCAATATCCCATGTTCGTGGAGATCATCACGCCTTTTGAATTGGGAGTATAGGCTCCGACACATGACGCATGGGTTTGGACAGTGGCAACTATTCTTACGACGACGCAGGTTTCCCGATGGTACATTCTCTCCTGGACGGTTCCTGATCGGAGTTGGCTTCTTGAAGTGCATTGTCTCGTGCTTACTCGTTTGCACGCGGATGGCCTTCGCTACCTCCGACAGCGGCTATCCCTCCTTCTACGCGTTCTGGAGTATCATCACGTACGCCGATCGGACGGACTATTCTCACTACACGGATGGTGGTTTGTGACGAGCATCTCCAGTTGCCTCGTAGGTTTCGGCCTCGGCTACTGCGAAGGCGGCGGGGGCGACGCGCCCGGCGCATAGCCCCCGCCTACACCGACCACTCACCCAGCTACCTTTATTGCGAGTGTGCTACGCCTAGCCTTTCCCGCGCCCCCCTCTCACCCGGTTGTTTTTCCTCTCGGGCTCCTGGGGGGCCCCTTCTCGGCCAGGGCCTAACGGCCGCGGCCCCTGAGTCGGGGAGCTTCAGATCACACCAGAGGCGCTTCTGAGAGGCCCTGCGAGTTGGGCGCAGAGTGCGTTGGTCTCTGCCGCTCTTGACTTGGGACTAGCCTCTTGTCTCCCAAGTGCCCGCTGCGAAAGCCCCGCGCGTCACCTCGCCGGGCCCTCGCGAGTGCCCGCTGCAGAGGCCACGAGCAGCACAGTCAGCATTCTTGTGGACCACGCCAGCGGGCTCTGGCTAGGTCGCCTCTTTCTCTTCACCCTGAAGCGCGTGATGAGCCACTTCGCGCGCTGTGAGTTCAGCACAGGACCCCGCGTCTCCCAAGGCTCTCGGCCGAGCTCCCCTGACAAGGCCGCGCTGCAATCCAGTGCGAAGCTGTTGGATGTAGTTCAGGACCCCCTCCCACCACCCACGCCCCCCCCTTGCTTCCTCGTTTTTTTGGATCGGCGGTTGAGGGGGGGGCGAGGAGGCGGGTTAGAGGGGGGACTTGGAGCGACGAACTTGATACCTGATTTTTCAACGGGGCACGGGGGGGGGCCTTGGACGCCCAGCCAGGCACGCCCAGCGCCGCTGGCCTCGGGCTCGTCGAGGCCCGAGGGGCATCACCCCCAGCCCAGAGAGATATTGCAAGTTGCTTCTTCCCGAATGAGATTCTCACGGGGGATTGCGCTGTGCGTGTCACCAAACACCTCCTTGGATGAGCAGCCTCACCAGGGATTGTGTGAAGTACAGCCTTGCTTCAAGCGACGGCTCGAGGTCTGCAGGTCGCAGCGGACGAGACCACGCGCAATGCCGAGTCTTCTTATTATTATTATTATTATTATTCTCCTCCTCCTCCTCCTTCTCCTCCTCCTCCCCTGCCTTCTCCTCCTCCTCCTCCTCGTCCTCCTCCTCCTCCTCCTCCTCCTCCTCCTTCTCCTCCTCCTCCTCATCCTCCCCTCTCCCCCTCCCCCTCCCCCTCCCCGTCCCCTTCCGCCCCCTCCTCCTCCTGCTCCTCCTCCTCCTCCTCCTTCTCCTCCTCCTCCTCCTCCTCTTCCTCCTCCTCCCCCTCCTCCTCCTCCTCCTCCTCCTCCTTCTCCTCCTCCTCCTCCTGCTCCTCCTCCTCCGCGCCCTTGCGCATGTAGACCACGAGCGCGATGAGGGGATTGCCCAGGACGAAGCGCTTGGTCCCGGGGCCCGAGGAGCCCGATGGCGTGGGTGGTGTCCTTGAGGACGCTGAGGGCGTTCTGGATCTCGAGAGTGGGCGGCTCCGTGAGCACGTGGGCGGCGGCTTCGTTGTCCTGGCGCTAGGATTCAGTCGGGCGTGTACCTCTACAGGAGGAAAAAGATTTCTACTGTTTTGTGGAATGCTTTTTTTCTGTACTTGTGAACTGTTGACAAGGCGTTACGGCAGGTGCCGCCGACCCTGAAGACGACGACGACGGATACGAGGAGGAGGAGGAGGAGGAAGAGGAGGAGGAGGAGGAGGAGGAGGAGGCGGAGGAGAGGGATCAAGGTGGAAGAGAGCAGGAAAAGGCGGAGGAGATGTTCCCCATGTGGGCCGAGGGAGTCGTAGCAGAGACTGACAGGGAGCCTTGTGGCCTGCGACCCTTCCCGCCGCCGTGCTGAGGTTGTGGTTGAAAAGCCTCTTGGATGTTTTCGGGCCTGTTGGGGCCTCTGTTGGGCCTCTTGGGGGTCTCTTGGGGGCCTCTTTGGGCCCCTTGAGGGGCTCTTGGGGCCTTCCGGGGGCTTTTTGGGGCGGGAAGCTCGAAATGTCAGTTCGTGGTCCTCTTTTTGGGCCTGCTTGGGGCCTTCTTGGCGCGTCTTGGCGTTTTTTGGGGTTCCGGGACGCCCAGGGGCGGATGCGTATGTGACCCCCCCCCCCCCCCGGACCACCCGGGGACCCCTGGGACCCCCCCCGGGACCCCCCCCAGACCCCTCCCCCCCCCTTTCGGCGGGAGAGGGATCAAAGGGAAGGGGTTTCCCTTCGACTTAAGTGCGACGTTGCTACGGTTTTCTTTCGCTGGCAGGCTTGAAGCGGAGGGTGCAGGGAAAGGGGACCACGGAGACGCAGGAAAAGAGGACAACGGATGCGTCGACTGAGCGCACGCCGACAGGGGGTCCACACGCCGACAGGGTCGGCGGATTTTTCATTTTTCCCAAACATGCGCCTGTAGGGGGACATGCCCGACCTAGCGCTAGGATGTGTCACCAGGTTGATCTGCGCAGTCGGTGTCAGCTGGAGGAAGTCGCACTTTTTCCGTCGGCGGCGAGGCAGAGTCAGGAGGGGAAAGAACACACACAGACACAATTAATCGTCGATTCCCGCAGAAAGTATGCGAACATATGAAAAGAGGGGGGGGGAGACAAAAACCCATAAAATATTGGGAAACATGGGGGATCCTGTTGTTTGTGTGTGTATGTATTTGTGTGTCCTGGGGCCCCTTCAGATGCACAGAGGCAGCCCGCCCCGGCGTGTGGCAACTCGGGGCAACCGAGTGGCCAGTCGGCCAGCACGCAAGAGAGGGCCAAGGACGAGGACGGTCGCGCGGAGGGAGGAAGAGGAAAGAGGGCTCAGACGTCGTCGTCGTCGTCGTCGTCGTCGTCGTGCCCAACCTCATCGTCGCGGGGCACGTCCTGATCAGTGTCGGCGCGCGCGGCCATAGACCGCGCCCCGCCGTGCCAAGACGAAAGAGGGCTCAGACGTGGAAGAGTTCCGCGTCGAGCGGAGGAACCCCCCGCACGTGTAGATAGCAGTGGGGCACCAGCCCAAAACGGTGTTTGCAGCCGCCTTCCCAGGCCGTGAGGGTTCTGGTGCGCCCGCACACGGCGCGGAAGTCTGGCATGTTGCCATTGGCAGCGGACGCCCCGCCCGCTCCCTCAATGAAAAGGGCACGCACGTGTTCCTCCAACGCACTCCGCGGTCGGGATGTTCTCGGCCTGCCTACTGGAAGATGCCACCACCACCGACACCATCGACGGGGGCTCGGGACCATCCCATGAGAGAAGCCGGCGGGGCCGAAACAGACAAACCGCTCGAGGCATCCCCACAACCTGAGCGCGAGTAGTGGAGCGTCCTGCCCCCTGGCAGCTCCCCCTTGGGGTGCCCGAGTGCCACGCCTGCTATATCGCGGCGACCATCGAGCCACCGACACAGAGAAGTCGGCGGAGCCGAAACGAACTAGCCTCATGAGGCATCTCCACAGTCTGAGCGCGAATAACAGAATGTCCTACCCTCTGGCGGCTTCCCCTTGGGGTGCCGAAGTGCCACGCCTGCTTTATCGCTGTGAGCGTTGGACCACCGACACGGAGAAGTCGGCGGGGCCGAATCACGCACACCGCTTGAGACATCCCCACACTGTGGGCGCGAAGACTGGAGAATGGAGAGTCCTGACAACTTGCGGCTCCCTCTCGGGTTGCCCGAGTGCCACGCCTGCGATGTCGCAGCGAGCATCGAGCCGCCAGCGCAGAGAAGCCGCCGGAGCCGAAGCACGCAAGAGCCTCTCCGAAACATTCCCGCACCGTGAGCGCGGAGAGTGGGGTGTCTTTCCTACCCCCGGGCGGCTCTCCCCCGGGGTGCCCGAGTGCCACGCCTGCTGCACCGCGATAGCTTGGCATCGCTCGGACGTGTGCATTTTTTCTCGGCGAGGACCATTGAGGACGATCCTGGACCATCGAGCAAAAGCACACGCACGAAACCGAAACATGCACGGGAAATGGACGTCCGAGCGATGGCGAGATAGTGGTTGGAGGTGTTCGAGGTTTTCGAGGTTCGAGATGTTCGGGCGATCTCGTTGGCTCCTGGCGGTTGTCCAGCCTCGGGATGCGTTCCAGCAGGTGCGCGTCGGCCAGTGTGTTACGGAGGTGCCGGCATCACCCCGACGGCGGCTTGATGCCTGAGTTGTGGTTAGGTCGGGCACGTCCCCTCTACAGGCGGATTTTGGGCGAAAAATAAGTCAATACTCCGAACATATTCGAAACATGTTCAAATGTGTGCAAAACATCGTCCCCAGACTTGTTTGCTTGACTAGTTTTGCAGATTCCCCCTGTAGAAGAACAGGCCCGACTTAAAATTATGGTTTGAAACCGCCAGGTATTCGAAACATTGTCAAAGATACTCAAAAATCGTTTTTAGACTATTGTTGATGACTATGTTTACATAGTCCCCATGTAGAGGGACAGGCCCGACATGAAGTTATGGCCTGAAGCCGCCAGGACTGGGGATAGGCTCGGGGAGGGAACGCAGCGTCCCCCGATCGCCCACGGATCGCCCACGTGGGGCCCGACGGCCTTCCCATCCCAGGACTGCTCAGCGGGTGCTGTTTTCGGCGGCGGCGGCGGAGGAGGAAAAGGTGGTGGAGGAGGAGGAGGAGGAGGAGGAGGAGGAGGAAATGGAGGAGGAAGATGAGGAGGAGGACGAGGGTTAGGCAGCGGGTGCTGCGTCCTGATCCATCTGCGATGTGCTCCTGGTTCCAGCTCGATGTCCCCCTCCCTGGACCAGTCCCCCCCCAGAACGTTCTCCCCCTCTCAGGCAGGGGTAACCTTGCCCGCTGCTGGGAGGGCGGCGGAAGGAAGGGGGAGGGGAAGAGCGGCCTGGCCTTAGATCGGGCACGCCTCTCTACAGGAGGAATCTGCAAAACTAGTCAAAACATAGTCTGGGGACGATCTTTTAAGGACAAAGGGCCCCCAGGGGCCGAACATAGCGAAACGCCATCCGTCGTGATTTTCTCATGGCTCGAGGGGGTCTTGAAAAAACAAACAAAAAAAAACAAAACAAAAAAATGCTCGAGGGGGTCTTGGTCCCCGCCCCACCCCGCGGCGCGACGGAGGACATCGTGGCCGTCGCCGAGCGGATAAAGCTGCTCACCCACCCTTCAGCGGAGGTTTGCGCTTCCGCCGCCCGGAGGGCGACGACGACGACGAGAAGGACTGGCGCGGAGGTGGGCAAGCGAGGAGGAGGAGGACGACGACGACGTCGACGACGTCGAGAAGGAACAACGAGGACAACGACAGCTGCGAGAAGGAATGGCAAGGTGAAGTTTCCCGAAGTTTCCGGGCATTTCTCGCCTCGGGATGTTTTTCAGCAGCCGCGCCTTGCTGAGCGCGTTCAGGGGGAGGGACCCGACTCGCCCCTCAGGTCACGCTGGAAAGGGTTGAAATCTTCGGGGGTTCTGTCCAGGCTGCGGAAAGACACAACGTGAGAGTTTCTGGGAATCTGATGTGTAGGGGAATCGCGAGGATGGAGGAGGAAGAGGAGGAGGAGGAGGAGGAGGAGGAAGAAAGATGAAGAGGATGAGGAGGAGCAGAAAGATGAGGAGGAGGCAGAGGAGGCGGAGGAGGAGGAGGAGGAGGAGGAGGGCGAGGTGGACGGGTGAGGAGGGAGTGGGGTCCGTTTCCGTGATCGTTTGGAGTTTTGCGCGAAGCTCGCCTTCAGCGTGGATGGGTCATGCTCTCAATTATTTTCCCGTCGTGGAAGTATTTCGTTGCAACAACTGGCGGAATGGACCCCCCTAGAGGTGCACATTGTGCCGACGATGCGGCGTCGGAAGAGGAGGAGCAGGAGGACGTCGTGTCTCGTGGCTCGTCGGGCTCCGAGTCTCGTCTCCCAGGCGGCCCAAATTGGCGAGCTCGGGTCTGGGGTTGCTGGGGGGCTGGTTTGGGGTCGGTCGGAGTTTCTCGCCAGATTTGGGCTGACCCAGGAGACTGTAGATGCATGGGCGACCCGTGCTGAGCGCCTCAAGGCTGCCGCTGCGAACGCAGCAGAAGCAGCTGAAGGCGGCTCGGATTCAGATTCTGGGGAGCATTTTTATGCCTCCCATCTCGATCTTGGGCTGCTATGTTTAGGGCTTGCCGGCATCATTCGACGGCTTGCCCGCTACGGAGGAGGAGGAGGAGGAGGAGGAGAAGGAGGACGACGAGGACGAGTGCGACAATGGAGTAGGGGTGGGCAGCACGAGGACGAGGACGAGGAGGAGTGGAGGGAGGCAGCGATGAAGGGGAGCACGAGGAGGAGCTTGATGAAGAGGGGGGGGAGAAAGACGACGACGAGGATGGAGGACGAGCAGAAATGAGGGAGAAGGAGGAGGACGACGACCAGGAGGGAGAAGGATATGGGAGGTGGAGGAGGAAGCAGAAGGAGGAAGACGACGAGGACGAGCAGGTTGATGAGGAGGAGGAGGAGGGGGGAGAGGGAGCAGGCGGACGAGAAGGAGGACGAGACGCAGTACGAAGAGACGCTGCCGCAGCTCTCTCATGGAGACATGCGCGTGCCCAGCCACGGCGGGCGTCATTAATTAGCCGTGGCGACCACGAGCGCGTCCTTCGACCGACGTGTCTTTGCACATGCTTTGCGGCAGACTTGCACAACCTCGTACGAGTAGGTCTGGTCATCGAGCTTGCGGAGGTCTCAAACGAGGGCCCCGTTTTGGAAAGGAGCCGCCCTCCTTCCGTGTCGGTGTTGCACAACCTGGAACCTCGGTGCACAGCATTCAAGGATGTCGCGTGCGAGAGCTGCAGCTTCAGGGCGATCCGTCTTCCATATGTTGTAACTAAGTGTCGGAGGCTTTCCAGTGGAGAGTTGCGGCGCTGAGGCGAGATCCCCGTTTCGGAAGCTTCCCAGCCTTCATTTTTATAATTGCTGGAAGCCTGGAAGCATACGGATGCTCGCGGCGCTACGGCGGGAGTCGTATTTGGGACATCGCCGGCTCTTCATCATTGCATATGTTGTAAGTATCTAACACTGGCGTGCGCGGCCCTATTGTGAGAGTCGTGATTTGAAAAGGCTGGCTCTCCATCGTTGTAATTGCGGGAGTTGTTGCCAGCTTTCGGGTCGCAGATGTAAGGACGCCTGCAGCGAAACGCCTTGTTTGGTCTACAGATGCGTCTTGGTTTTCGACAGGAGGATTTTATGTTAAGGAGGAGTGGTGGGAGATGATGTAGAGAAAGAGAGGGAGGAGGAGGTAAGAGGATACAGAGGAAGGAGTAGGAAGTGGGGTAGGAACGGGAAGACGAAGATGGAGTGTGCGGGGTATCCCACGAGCGCCTCACAGCAGGGGTCAGGTGGCTCACGCCCTTGGGCTGTGGTTGGCATCCGTTCAAGGGGAGGGGGGCACTCGGCAAGTGGCCACCAATGCATCAGCTGGGAGGCCGCGATGCCACGGGAGAGGGGGCAGTTGTGTTCTCCCTTCTCTGTAGGCCAAAAAGCCAGGCGCCAGGCTGACGCAGGCAATTCAGCTGTCTGCGATCATCGCACTGCGCCGGCTTGACATGTTCTGGTGATGTTGGTGATGCACACAATGATGTTTCACACAAACGGAAACGGAGGTGCCATTCGTGACAGCGTCGGCCTGCCCCGAGCGGCTGGTTGTGCCAGGCTCAGTCCTAGACCAAAGGGTGCGCGACGAGGGCTTCCACGCGGATGCACATGACGTCTCGTGTCTCCCAGGGACGGGGAGGTGCTTGTGTCCAGGACGAAGGTGACGGAGTGGAGGCCGAGGAAGAAGCGGAGAGGGCCGCGTCTGACGAATGCCGCTCGCCGACAGCAGCAGGAGCCGGAACAGGAGGAACGCTGATGGAGGAGGATGGAGGAGGGACGGGGTTGGCAGAGGATGGAGGGAGGAGGATGGAGGAGGATGGAGGAGGAGGAGGAGGAGGAGGAGGAGGAGGAGGAGGAGGAGGAGGAGGAGGAGGAGCAGGAGCAGGAGGCGAGGAGGAGGAGGAGCAGGAGGAGGAGGAGAGGAGGAGGGAGGAGGAGGAGGAGGGAGGAGGAGAAAGAGGAGGAGGGAGGACGGAGGACGGAGGGGGGAGGGCGCAGGGAGGGCGGGCGCAGGGAGGACGACGCCCCCCCCCCCCCCTGCGCGAGAGGCCCTCGTGTCCAGGCGCATGGCAGCGCACGAGGCCGCCTGCGCCGCCCCGCCCCTCCCCGGCGGCTCCGGCCTCGCCGGCTCGTGGGTCGCCCCCCCCACCCCGGGGGCGGCCAAGGGGGGGGGACGTGCACCAGGGGGGATCCTTCTTCGCCTCCTCTTCCTCCTGCTCCTCCTACTCCTCCTCCTCCTCCTGCTCCTCCTTCTCCTCCTGCATTTTGGCTCAAGCGGACGCACGGCCTCGCCCGCGCGCGCCCCCCCCTGCGGCGTGGCGCCTCGCGGGATGCCGAGGCCTAGAGGGGCTTCCGAGGCCCCTGGCGGCGCCGACCTCGTCGAGGCCGCCGTCAGGGCCGCGGTCCTGGCAGGAGCGCCGCGGCGGACGGTCGCCGCGGGCCGCCGTCGCCCGCTCGGCCATCTCCGCCGCGCTGTACGCGTGCGGAGAGAGGCCGACGGAGGCGGCCGCCGGCCCGCCTGCTGCTGCTCCCCCTGCTGACGATGAAGTACGTGGACGCGCTGCTGGCGCCGCCGAGGCCGCTGGTGCGGCAAAGGCGGCTCGGCGGCAGCGTCGCCGCCAGCGCCTGGCGGCGGCGCGCTTGGCTGCGGGTGGCGGTCCTGGAGCTGCGGGCGGGGCAGTCGTGCCCGTGCGCGCGGCGGAGGGCGCTCCTGCGGCGGCCCGCGACGACGACGAGATGGAGGTGCTCGACGACGACTGGGCGGACGGCGCGCGGCGCCCTGCCCCTCGGAGGCGGCGCTTCCGCCGCACCGACACGCTGGCGGAGGCGCCTGGCGGCGCTGGAGCTGGCGTGATGGCGGCGGAGCCTGCTCGTGCAGCTGGCGGAGCCGCCGCGGCGGATGTGGAGGCGGAGGCTGCAGCGGCCGGCGGAGCCGCCGCCGCCGTCCCCTCCGGCGTGGGCGAGCGGGCTGCCATGCTCGCGCAGATCGCTGCGTCTGGCATGTTCGGCCCGACCCAGCTGCCCGCCGTGGAGTCCCTCGAGATCGACAAGCTGCGCCACCTCGTGTCGTCGCTGCCGAAATGAGAGGGGCTGGCCGCCTGGGCCCCACGGTCACCTATGGTTGGGCCGCTGCTTGCATGCCCCTGGTGCGCCGTGGGTGGTCCCAGGTAGGCCCTTCCCCGTCAGCTGGCACCACGGGTGAGCCTCTCACGGAAGCTCGGTTGGTGTGCAGGCTGGCGGGGCCGTTCGTCGTCTTCTACGTCGGCGAGCTCTATATGCCCCGCCGTTGCGGGGGCTGGGCGGGCGCCCGAACCGCGTCGCGCGGCGTGCTCTCCTTCTCCTCCTCCTCCTCCTCCTCCTCCTCCTCCTCCTCCTCCAGCCGCCGCCGCGGCTGAAGGTCGAGGGGCACGCGGCCCTCCCACCCTGTTCCATCGCCCGCCAGGGGAGCAGCGCGCGATGCCCACGCGCCCGCGGGGCCCAAGAGGCCCATGATGGAGTCTCTCCTCTTGCTCGCGGCCGTCGGCTTCTCGCCGCGGGCGGCCGCCTACATGTCGACAGGCGTTTGCCGCGCCCCTGGACGCACTCAGGAGCGAGAGCCTCACCCTGCTCAGCACGCCAGGCTCTACGTGTACAACCCTCTCTACCTGACGGGCAGCACCCGCGCGCAGGAGATCACCCGCGAGCACTACATGGGTGCGATCCTCTCCCCTGGGACGAGCCGCCGCCCGACACTGGACGGCCGCCACAGCCTCTTTCAGCACGACTACCACTGGGAGCTCTCCATCGGCTGGACC
The DNA here is from genome assembly GCA_963575745.1 of Prorocentrum cordatum. Lineage (NCBI taxonomy): Eukaryota > Dinophyceae > Prorocentrales > Prorocentraceae > Prorocentrum > Prorocentrum cordatum. The sequence goes on along the minus strand of CAUYUJ010022081.1, from coordinate 8,766 downwards.
AACAAGAGTTGCGGGGGGAGCATCTTCCTACATCAGCGGTTTCCGCAGGCACACCTACGTCGGATCTACCCTCCGCCCGCGGCGGTCTCGGGCCGCTGCGGCGCGACCGTGCCGCTCCTCGGACGCGCCCCTCATGGTTCGGCACCTTTCCGTGCCATCCGAGTCCTGCTCCAGCCGCAACTCATACCGCCAGGTGACCCAGGCTATGATCCCGTGGGCACGCACCACGCTGGAGTCTGTGGGCAGTCGACGCACGCCCTTCAGCGGGGCGGACCTCAGCTCGGCGACTCCGTGGACGAGACGTTTCTCGGCTCCCCGTCCCTGCTCGAGCACGACTTGTGGAGCGAGGTCGACAGCGCCGTGGGCCCCTTCCTGGAGCTGGGGGGCCTTTTCTGGACGTCTTTGGCAACGGTTCCCCTCGGACCACGACACCTTCTTTGTCAGCGGGGACACCTTCATCGGGGCGCGCGGACGGCCACGCAGGATCGACTTCCTCCACGCCCCGCGCATGTGCAAGGCCCCCATGGGAGCAGGACGCCGCCTCAACACATTGCACGATCGAGACCACCGCTCTGTCTACGCGGGCGACATCTTCGAGGCCCACGCGCAGCGCACCTGGGACTACGACACGATCATGCTTCGTCTGGAGGGCGCCCTGAAGTCGCGCGACCTGCAGCAGGCGGTCACGTTCCTCCCCAAAACGGCGCGTCAGCACGCCCAGCAGCTCAGGGACCTCGCGGCCTCGGAATGGATCAGCATCGCGACCCCGCCCACGGCTACTTCGATCGTCGCAGCTCGGGAAGCGGGCAAGATGCACGCAGAGGCGGCGCAGGTCCCCGAGGCGAAGCCCCAACTCACCACATTTGCACATCGCTCACGCCGAGTTCAAGTACCCGTCGACCTCCGTGGAGCAGGAGACCCCGCAGGGGCACGTGCTCCCGCGCACCTTCTACCAGCAGTTCGTTTGCATGGGGACGGGCTCGGAGCTCTGCTCCACCTCAGGCTGCGCACGCGCCACAACGACCAGTACACCAGGATGCAGTTCGCTAGCGCGGACCAGATCACACTGAAGAGCGTCAACCCAGACGGCCCTCGGGAGACATGCCTCGACGTTCTGGGCGGCCGCCAGAAGATGGGGACGGCCCCTCTGGGCCACCTGGAATCGATGGCCCAGAAACTGCTAGACAAGAACCGCCAGATCCACTACGGCCAGAAGGGCTGACATGGGTGGCGGATCCTACGGAAAGAGATGGGCGACCAGCACACTACGTGACGACGCGAGTCCCTCTAGCAGCTTCGCTGTAGCACCAGGCCCCTCTAGTCGCTCTCGCCGCCCCGGGTCTCTAGGGCGCGCCGTCGGCTCTTTTTTTCGGCTTGTTTGTTTTTCCTTCTCGGGGCCTCTTGGGTGTCCAGGGAGCCTGCTCGGTGCTCTCCGCGCCGTCGAGCTCGGCCCCCAGGGGCCAGAGGGGTATCACCCCCCGCCCGCGGGCGTCTTCCTGTTTCCTGTCCTGCTCGGCTCTGATCAAAGGTGGTCGCAGCTGCGCGGCGCGCCCGCACGCCTGACCTCGTTCGGTCCGAGGAGGTCGCACGACTGCTCAGAGGTGTCCCCGAGCGATCTCTCGTTTCGTGAGCTCGAGGGGTGAGTGTCTTCAGACTCACAGCGCAATGCCGAGTCCATCCATCCATCCATCCATCCATCCATCCATCCATCCTCCTCCCCCTCCTCCTCCTCCTCCTCGTCTTCCTCCTCGTCCTCTTCCGTTTCCTCTTTCTCCTCTTCCTCCTCCTCCTCTTCCTCCTCTTCCTCCCCCTCCCCAACCTCTTTCTTCTTCTCCTCCTCCGGTTCCTCCTCTTTCCCCTCCTCTTTCCCCTCCTCTCCCTCATTATCCTCCTCCTCCTCCTCTTTCTCCTCCTCGTCGTCCTCCTTCTTCTCCTCTTCCTTCTCGTCGTCCTCCTCCTTCAGTCCGACCGAGGTATAAGATCGAGGTCGGTTCGGGGAAGCTCGGGGAAGGGTGCCCCAATGCTAGTTCGTGCTTGTCGGACGTCCTTTTGCATCTTGGGATTGGCAGCCTTGAAGGCTTTTTGGGTTGGCAGGCGTTGACTCTCACGTTTCTGAGGGATGTTTGTCGGGCCCAGGTCGGGTTGTGTCTTCCCGTGCGGTTCGCCATGAGGGGGATAGCACACTCCTCGGCCACAGCACCCTCTCTTTGGCACAATACGCCCCCTGGGCCCTGTGGACCCCTGGAGGCGGCCAAGGGGGGGGGGATCTGCCCGAGGGGGGGTAATTTTCGGGTGATGAGGGACGCGTGTCCTGAAGTTTTCTCCCGTTTTCGCGCCTTTGGGCCCTCCACGGGGCCCGGGACTGTCAGAGCGCGATTCGGGATGAAAAACTCGTCCTGGGGGAAGGCGCCAGCGCCCGGGACCCTATGGCGAAGTCTTGCAACGTGCCCATCCTGGAGACAGGGCGAAAACGAGAAAAACAAAAAAAAAAAAAAAACGCACGGTCACAGCTTCAGAGCCCGTTGGTTCCACACCCCCTTGCCTCTGGAGGTCCCGGGAGGTCTTTGGGGGCCTCCAGAGGTGACCGAGATAGGTTTTGAATGCGCCCCAGCCCAAACCCGTTGGGCCGGCAATAAAATTCGTCTCCCCCTCCTCGCCCCTCCCTTCCCAGGATTTCCAGGGATTCCTAAGAATCCGATCCTGAGGAATACTACGAATTCTTAGTAATCCTAAGGAAACCCAGCGACATTGTAGGAATCCGTATGAATCCTTAGGAGCCCTACGAACCCATAGGAATCCGGAGGGTTGCTAGGACTCTCAGGCACCAGAGGAAACCCCAGCACTGGGCGCCGCGGGAGGTGAATTATCTTCCCAACGTCGCGTTCGGTTCCAAGCCGTCACTCAGCCCGCGCAGAAAATACCAGAGGCCTCCTGACGCAGGCCGAAGCGGGGCCCAGGTCGCCCACAAGCTGTGCTTGGGCGATCTGGGCCTTGCTTGGAAACACATCCTAGGCTCTTCGAACAGCTGCATGCTTGCTTCCTCGCCTCGACCTGCGCATCGCTTGGTCAGCACGGTCGGGGGCACGGCACCGAGGTCAGCACGGTCTTGGTCCTGCTCCTCCTCCTCCTCCTCCTCCTCCTCCTCCTCCTCCTCCTCCCTTTCCTCCTCCACCTCCTCCCCCTCCTCCTCCTCCTCCTCCTCCCTTTCCTCCTCGGCACGGCACTGGAGGCGGACACAGCGTCTCCACCTCAACACGGGGCCGCTGCCTCGCGTGGTGACTTACCTGGCACCACGCGAGGCAGCGGCAGCCACCTCGTAGCCTCCGACGTCGGCGGCCTGCGGAGGGGCGCGCAACAGAAAAGCACGGGACATGTGATGAACATACCCGTGCAGAAACAATGAGAATGAGAGGCCTGGCAGCACACGGCCCGCACGGCTTGAAAGGAAAATATGCGTGTGTGACGCCTGCGATTGCACAGAGGAATCAGAACAGAAAATGCACGCCGCGTGCCAGCGAACTGACACCACCTCAAAGAGGGATTGGCGAGCCTGTCATCATCTCCTCTCAAAGAGCTTGAAGCTTAGATACATGAAGCGTGGCATTAGCAATCTTAAACTTCTCCTGTGTCAAAAGGCGGGACCCCACAGTCTTTCCCCACTTAGGAGCCTGCTGAGGACACGGAGAGGTGAGCCCCTTGAAAAGCCTGTGGGAGCTCTGGCAACCACACACGCTACAGCAGACAAACCTGGTGGGGACAGGCACCGTCGGGGTTATAAACGTGTACAGTTTGTGCGGCTTCAAGCCTCTAACTACATACAGCTGGTTAGTGGCTTTAGCACGCTCCTGCAACGTGGGCGGCTGGGCTTTGACAAGCACTATGGAGGGAGGGGCCTCAGGGTCTCGTAAACGCCGCTCACGGTGCAAGCAATCCTTCTCAGATAGTACAGCCCCCACACTGGCAACCCAGACGCCCAATCCTTTAACGAACTTCTGGTGCTGGTGAAGGAGCTCTCTGTAGGCCACAGCAGGCCTGCGCATATGGGTCCTGCATCTGGCCTCCTCATCCGCAAGCTTGTTACCCTCGGTGTGCCGAGCAGACTGGACTCCGTCACGGACCTGCTTGCGAGTGATATGATTTTTAACTTTGTCAATGGTGAAACCGTCCCCCCAATCATGGATCTTCTGCCAGACGAGCTTCCACAAGTGTCCCCATGCAAAGTTAGCACAGGTGGTTCGCTCCTCTCCCAGCAGATTGACTCCACTGACAACAAAAACCGAATCAGAGTACACGGTCACAGGAGGAATAGCATGCTGCAGAGCAATATACAATGCAACTAGCTCAGCTCCATCGATGTCCTGGTGCGTTCCAGGGAGAACGCCCGAAATAGTACACACAGCAAGATCCGCCTGATGGTGCCATGCAACCGCGGAGAATCCAGCCACAGGATATTGAGGAAGTTCTTCAAACCACGAGCCGCCCAAGTATAGATCTCCAGTGAAGCTGGATGCATCACCTTTCCACCTGAGGTAGGGTTGCATCGGATACTGGAGCAGATCTGTCAGCACGGGCGGCGTGGCAAGCACGAGCCGCTCGATGAACACTTGAAACAGCTTGTTGGTGTTGGCGCGCTCTGCAAAGATGCTGACCGACGTCGGCACGGGGCCTACGAGCTCTGTGATGTGCTCGCAGCTGGCGTGCCTATGCAGGAGCGTGCCTGAGAATGCCTTACAAAGCCTGCAGAGGGGGTCCTGGATCCAGCCTTGCTCGTACTGCCTGGCCTGCGTCCACTGGGCTCCTATGACGACCGAGCGCAAATAGGCCGCCTCTTGGGCCGGGGATCCTGGGATTGCAAAGCGCCCTGAGCGGCTCGATCCAGACCCCCCCAAGAAACTCAGGTACCTCGAAATGCTCAGAGACCTTCTGCATCTGCCAGGCGGCGATGGCCCTCTCGATAAGTGCCTGAAAGGACCTGGGGCAGAGCTGGGCGGGGTCGATGACCTGGCCATTCGGGAAAACCCAAGCCCGCAGATCACTAGCATCAGCTCCCACACGCTTTAAGGAGGCCCAAAGCGCCGAGAAAGGCCCCTTATTTTAATAGCCTGCCACGGGGAGCTGCGGGGGCCCAACCTGGCAGCAGCAGCAGCAAACCCCCTTTGCAGCGCGTTGATCGGCATCAGGGCCCTCCAGAAGACATGCATGAAGGCCTTGACGGGCTCCAGCGTGGCACGGCAAACGGGGTCGAACCTCGGGCTGGGGGTCATCGCCAGGGCAAGCGCGCGCGACCTCCCAGCAGCTTTAGCCCCAAGTGACGCTTCAGCCATAGTACGGAGTGCGTCTAGCTCACTCGTGCTCGTGCCTTGCACAGCCGTGCCGAACGTGACAGCGGTCTCGATGGACGCGCGCGCCATGTGCTGCAGTGTTTTCTTGCGTGCATGCGCGCCTTGCAGGTGCGTGAACCGCTTGAACTTTGCTTTTGTCACAGGTATGCATGCTGCGCGCGTCCGTCTCTTAGTAGCTCGCCCAGCAGAGTAGTCGACGCCGAGGTTGCGCTCAGAGTGCACACCAAACGCCTTGAAGGAAATAAGCTTGCGCGGTAAACTCTGCTGAATATCTGGGGTGCCAGCGAGCGCCCTAGATTAGTCAAGGGCTATCACAAGGTCTACGTTCTTCAGCTCGTGCTTACGCGCGGGCCCAGTCCCCGATATCTCATTGATAACCCTGGTAGCGGTTCCACATCTCTGCAAACATATGTCGTCAACACAACAGCGATGGGCACCGTGGGATACTCCTTCCTGACCTCGTCTAAAGGCCCGAGCAACATGAGCTGAAGGAGGCAGGTGGCGAACAGGCAGCCAGGAGCAATGGTCTGGTCGACCTTGATGGGCTCGCTGCAGATTCCCTGCAGCTCTATCACTCTGGGAGCGCGATAAGCTAGCACAAGCAACTTAAGCTGCCAGAGCGGAAATGACTTTCGGACAGCTGCAGATATGAGATGCATGTGCCGAACGAGTTCGAATGCCTTCTTGAGGTCGACAAGAAGGGTCGCCGAATCGCTGCCCGAGTCCGAATGAAACTCCGCCCAGCCCGCTTGAAGCCAGACCGACAGCCCCGACGATTTTCCACGAATGGCCCACCAGAAGTATCTATAGTTGTCCTTCTGCCATTTCTGTAGCACAGCTCTCCTGAGTCGCGCCTGAACGCGACAAAGACAGTGAAGCAGAGCGAGTGGTCGCACTCCATCAGGCCGCTTTGACATCAAAATCATTCTGATCGTCATCGGCGGCCATTCGACCTTGTGCTCTATGCAGGAGATCAACTGGCAAAAGATCTCGAGCGCTTCATCAGGGAGGCGCAAAAGCTGCCGTGGCGGCAGCTGGTCGAACCCACAACCCGTCCCCACAGGGAACGTCCCCAGGACCCTTTTGAGGTGCTCCAAGGTGGGGGCAGGGGGCCTATCTCCCAGGTCCGAGGGCCATTGGAGGGGAGGGTCCTTGGCTCCAACCCTCCACCACTTCTTCCACTCGGCCTCCAGCACATAAATCTCCTGCATGCTGTTGGTGGGCGCGAACTGCACAATAGACGGAGACCGCCAGGGATCTGGCAGGCGAACGTAGCGAAAGAGAGCAGCAGCGCCATTTACTGAGTGCTTCTTGACACACTGCTCCCACCCTGCCTGCCGTCTTCTGAGCGGCGCTCTGACGACGCAAGTGGGTGGCATGCTGACAGGCGAGCTGGGAGAGGAAAACAGCAAGTGCAAAGAGCATGTCGGGGTGCCTAAGCAAGCCGAGCACTCGGCAGAAGCAGAAGGCGCACATGCGAACGACGTGCTTCGACCCCTGAAGCCGATGTGCATCCCGACGCAGCTCTCGAGTCCTGGAAGCGCTGCACGGCTTGGCAAACTCCGAAAACAAGACCCCAACATTGCGCCACCACGTGGCTTCTTGGGAAACCCTCGGGAAAGCAGGTGGCCCAGGTCGTCCCGGAGTGCCCCAGGACAACTCGATCTGTCCCCCTCGTCCCAAGTAGCTCTGGGCTGCATCATCGTCAATCTGGCGCGCGTCGAGAAGCTCGAGCTCCGCGGCCTGGACAAAAGGACTCCCAAGACTTCGAGATATCCCCAGACTGCGCATTGTTGCTCACATGATCCCAACGGCCTTCAGGAGGCCGATTCCTGGGCCCAGCAGGAACCACAGTAGGGAAACGCCTCGGTGCCTTAGCCACCCTGACACTCTAGGAGTCCTTCGTGCACGCAAGCCTAAGCTGAACAGGGTAGTGCGGCGCCGTGGCGACGTCGTACAGTACAATTGCCTGAGCTCCAGCGGCGAGCTCGCGACTGACTACGGACAAATCAATCACACGATCTGCTGGGCGGCACGCTCCACCTTCCGATGCGACGATGACAGCGTCAAGGGCTGATACCCATCCGCTGTAGTCCAATACCTCAGGCTCCAGATTGAAATCACCCATCAGAATAAACGGTATTCCAATGGCTTTTAGATGGGCCCCCAGGTCACGCAATATAGTCCAGCTTTGAGGGGAAAGGCCAACACTATGATGAAGATAGATGCTGGCAACCAAAACTCCCCCAGGTATTACGCCTCCAAGATGCCGCATTCCGACGCGGCCCCGTACAGAACTATCAGAGTAGCCCTCCACTCTAGATAAACCAAGGTGCTTCGGGGTGGCAATCATGAGGCCTCCAGAGGTACCCCCACGGCCCGTGGGAACAGCTGGATAGAAGTGTGCTCGTCGACCTTGGGCACGCAACGCAGCTTCCTGCGCCTCTGTGTCCGCGATGTGAGTTTCCTGAGCAGCGAGCACATCAGCGATCAGGGAGTGAGGGGAGGAGAGGAAAATGTCAAGCCCAGCTCGCTCTGTAACATTGCAGGTTAAACGTGTCCAGACACGAGGGGCCCGAGCCCGCGCATGAGGGGGCGGGCTACCCCTCCGAGGCTTTGTCGTGCTTGGCCTTCTTTGCGCGCCCAAACGCCTCCTCGAGCGCTGCCTGCAAAGCTGAGCGGGCGATGCCGCTCTTGGCCTCAGAGTCTCCATCACCTGCTTCGGCGTCGTTAGCGTTCTTGATGAGATCGTCAATCCAATCGCCGCCGAGGTCGCTGAACGAGATGGCCACGCTGGCGTCGCTGTCTGAGCACGCGGGAGCGCCAGGGACAGGAACATCAGCTGCATCACCACCAGCGCCAGCAGCCGCACTGCCAGCCGCCGCGGCCTGGGCCGCGTCAGCCTGGACCTTCCTCTGCCGCTCGGCCTCTGCAGCGCCACGGGCCGCGATGAGCCTGTCGAAGTCGCCCAGCACGGTGGCCTCGCAGCCCAGAGCGACCAGCTGCGAGCGTAGGCCAACAGCAGGATCCTGTGGCTGAGAAGCATCAGCTGCGGGAGCCGCCGCACCTCCCGACAACTGTCCGTATGCATCGGCAGCGCGCTTGGCCGCCACCTTCTCCTTGGCCAGCAGCGCGTCGTGCTCAACCTGCAAGGTCGCGACGCGCAGCACCTGCGAGGCCAATTGCGCCTTGGCTCGATCGAGTGCCGCGGCGGCCTTGGAAACCTTGGCCTTGAGGGCGTCGTGCTCAACTTTGGCCTCCTTCGAGACTGCTGCAGGGTCGCCAGACTTGACCGCCCTCTGCGCGACGATACGTGCTCGTTGCTGACTGGGCAGACGAGCCACAAGAGCGCAAAACTGAGCATCATCGAGAGCGAGAAGAGCCTCCACCTGGCAGTCCTCCAACTTGTCATCTTTGGCCGTTC
>CAUYUJ010022080.1:107438-128851 GCA_963575745.1 Prorocentrum cordatum | reverse complement strand
GCAGGAGGAGGGGGAGGAGCCGGAAGAGGAGGATTGGGGAGGGTTGGGGAGGATTGAGGAGGAGGAGGAGGAGGATTGAGGAGGAGGAGGAGGAGGAGGAGGAGGATGAGGAGGAGGAGGAGGAGGAGGATGGACGAGGAGGAGGAGGAGGAGGAGGGACGACGAGGAGGAGGAGGAGGAGGAGGAGGAGGAGGAGGAGGATAAGACATTGCAGGGAGAACGTCGCGCATTGCACAGGCGACCACCTATGGGAGGGACGCCACGAATGGACGTGCCACCCGTGCCTTGCTGCGTGCGGGGGCCCACCGCGCGGATCTCGGCCACCCACACACAAGGCCAACATTGTCATAAAGGCACCGCATTCAAGAGTTAGCGCGTCCTCAGGGAGCTGAGGCCGCCAGTGCCCAGAAGTAAAAGGAAACTATGGCTCCACAAAGAGCCGAACCCGTGGCCAGGAGTGGCCTAGGACCAGGGATGAGCAGACCATCGGCCTTCCCCTCGTCGGCAGGGTGCCGTCCCGAGAGAAACAGGCGCCGGTTGCGTTGGGCACGCTCTGACATGATCTGCCCTTCATGCGCTTGGCAGTCTACCATTAAATGGCCTGAAGTGCCAGTGCTGTAGAAGCCGCACGATACACAAAGCACCACCTGCCCCGAGGAGACCCAAAGACGGTGTCCTCTCGCGGACTCCGCGGGGGGGACCACGCCTTGCAACGGCACAGGGGCGGCGGGAATGGATTAATCAGCCCGTGTGGGCCGATTGTTCCGTCCTGAGATAGTGCGGCGACGCTTGGCACTCGGCACGGAAACACGGCCAGGGCGCAACGGGGCTTCTGGGGAGGCTGACCCAACGCCCACAGGAGCCAAGACCCTCGCATTCGCAACTTGCAACAGGCTGGCATCAGGAAGGATATTCTCTATGGTGCTGTTAAAGCCAACCCGCCTCCTGACACTACGCGTGCTAGGGGACCTGGAACGCTCACGCGCCCTGATCTCCGTAGGTTCAAGTCGATGATGGCGGGCCTCATGAGGCTCGCCATCCCGTTGGCGCTTCAGGCCCCCCCCGTCCCGTGGGGTCCCATGGAAATCCGCGAACCCAGGAGAGCCTAGGAAATGAGAAGGCTGCAAGGTAGTGGCAGCACGGCCGTCTGCGTCGGTGCCTGACGACGCAGAGGGCCAATGCTCACCGCCTCTACCGACCTTCCGAAACCGACCTTCCGAAAGCTGCGCGTCACCAGAAGTCCCAACTTTCGGGAGAGCCGAAGCGATTTCGCGCATCCCAGGGACAAAGCCACGGGCCAAGCACCTTTCAGCGCCCTTCCGCTTCACCGAAGTTTCGATCTTCGCCCTAACCTTACAAAAATTACAATGCCAAAGATCCTCTCGAGTCTTAAACATGACGGAGCGCAGGTTCGGGTCGATCGGCAAGTCGGGGGACGGAGCTCGCGTCGGCCTAGCTTTCTTGCTAGGACGGGGCACGGTGTGGACACGGCCAGGCCCCACATGATGCAGGTGCGCAGACACAAGCCAATGCAACACATGTCGGACAGACCTCAAAGCCACGCGCATCGCTCGCTTCGCTGAGCTTTCAGGCGCGTGAAGGTCCCGACCCTGACGCGCCGCCTGGTCAGCCCAGCGGTTGTCACGAGCCTCAAACGAGTCCCCCGATTGGTGCCCCCGAACGTGCGTGACTTGCATGGCCTCTCCAAGGCCCCCGAGATCACCTATCTTGCTGCTCACAGGGCGACGGAGGCGAAGTGGGACGCGGAAGCGCACGAGGGGGAGCGGGCGGTGTCGCGCCGCTGGGGTCGGAGAGAGAGAGAGAGAAAACAAAAAAACATATAGAGATATCAACAAAGACATACATACCATATATAGGTATATACACCCATATACGTATAATTTATTTTTATATATATATATACATAAGCATATACTTATCCGTAATGGCTTCGCCCCCTGCCGCCGGCCCCCTCTCTCGGAGAATGGGCCATGGAAGAGCTAAGTCATGAGGCTTTGGCGCTGTCGTGCAGCAGTATCGGAACTTCATGCGAGGCCGATTCGCAATCCGCAAAACCAAATGATCACAAGAGGGGTTACATACACAGGGCGATTGGTTCAGACGTGTATGGTGTTTCACGAGCTGGTTACCACACCTTGGGATAAAGGGCGAGGGAGTACTCGCAGTTTGGGTTACCACGCCTTGCGATGGATGTGCGTGAGGGGTGGCACCGAATTTCAGAAATGTGGCAAATCCCATGTGTTTTTGGACCCTGACCCCGCGGATCTGCGTGAGGGGTGGCACCGAATTTCAGAAATGTTGCAAATCCCCTGAGTTCTTCAGTGACGAACGAACAACACACACCCATACCCATAGGGGGGTCGTTGGGAGGAGGACTGGCTATGGGTATGGGTGCGGGTTGTCGGACCCTGGGGAACGCTCCCGCTCGAACGGGGACCCCCATCCGACAACACGCACCCATAGCCCTCTCCGACCCCCCTATGGGTATGGGTGTGTGTTGTTGGTTCGTCATTCAGCATAATCATTCATCTCGCCCGAAAGTTAAGTTTCGCTCATTTGCGTTCGATGTCGTCGTGGAGTTCACCATCCAGCTTCTGTTATGGCGGATCGTTGAGATCCGGCGCCGTGCGAGGTCTCAGTCAGGCACTGGGTCGTCACAGACGTGGGCATGCTGTTCCATGCAAGGACCCTCCAACTGATGCAGGGGGTACCGATGTGCGTCCTCCTCGCTGCGAGTGCCGCCTTCCATCTGTTCGTATCCTGGAGAGAAGTTCTCCCGCCTCATACCGCCTCCCCTTGTCCCTCCGGCGGGGAGCCTGGGGGGGGAAGCGGGAAGGGGCGGGCCTTCTCAGAAGGCTCGGAAGTCCCCCGGCCTTCCGATTCGGTTTCTGAGCCTTCCCCGGAAGACACAGACCACCTCTCAGAAGGCGCGAGGGCTTCTGAGAAGGCCCTCCGCCTTCGAGGAGGCCTTCTCCTTCTCGCTTCCCCCCCGTCGCCCGCCGGCGGTCCCTTCCCTTGCGCGCTCTCCCTCTATTCACTCCCCTCTGCCTCTCTCCCTGTGCGCCTGCTCGCCTGCCTGCTACTAGCCCGTCTCTCTCTCTCTCTCTCTCCTCCTTTCTTGCCCTCGTCCCATTGTCTCCTTCCCTCCCCTTCTTTCTTCTCGCTTCTCCCTTCTCCCCCCTTATTCCTCCTCTTTTCCTCCTCTCATCCGCCTCCGCATGTCGCCACAATCTCCATTCTCCCCCTTTCTCCAGACGGCGCTATGGCTCTTGACTGTCCCCCCTGCCGAGTCGATCCGATCCGAAACTCCCCTTCTCCATTTTTCCTTGCTCTCCCTCCTGAAGTGTCCCTTGTGACTCTCACCCCTCTTCCGACGACGTCCTGGGATCAACTTACCCCTGGCGAGTAGACAGCGCCGGCTCTCAGCTATGAGGGTCGGAGATGCCTCAGGAGGAAAAGACACACACAGACACAATTCATCCTCGATTTCCCAGAAAATATGGGAAAATATGGGAAGTGGGCGGGAAGACAGAAACCCAGAAAATATGGGAAAATATGGGGGACTATTTTATTTGTGTGTATTTATTTGTGTGTGCTTGGGCCCCTTCAATGCCAGAGGGGGGGCGGGCCGTCAAGATGTAGGCTTCGGAAGCGCAGGCCCGCGGGCGCGCCTGCGGCGCGAGGCCCAGCAATCGAGCTCTGGCGCTCAGCTGTGTTGCTTCCGTGATGGCCCGTGTCAGTCGTTCAGTGGGAGGAGGAGGAGGAGGAGGAGGAGGAGGAGGAGAAGGAGCAGGAGGAGGAGGAGGAGGGGGAGGAAGGGGAGGAAGAGGAGGAGGAGAAGGAGGAGGCCCGTTTCAGTCGTGGTGGCGTGCCTCGGGCGCGGCTGCGCGTGCGTCGCGTGCATATGGTCCCGTACGTGGAACGTAAAACGTAAAACCGAACCTTTTTACCATTCGGGCGTCATCGTCATCACCGGCATCACACCCAGACCCCCTCGAGAAATGAACAAATCATGACGGGAGGTTTTTCGCTATTTTCGGCCTCTGGGGGCCCTTACCGGGCCTCGGGACCGTCAGAAAACGATTCAGGACGAGACACCGGTCCCGGGGAGTAGGTCGAGACCTTTGGGGGTCGACGCCATGAAAAAATCATGACGTCGGGGGTCTGGGCAATCATCATCATCATCATCATCATCATCATCATCACCATCATCATCACTATTAGCATCGTCGCCATCATCATCATAATCCTCGCCATCAGCATCATCGTCTGTGCTTGCGAGCTCGTGGGGCGAGTGCGCGCGCGTGCGTGCGTCTATATGCAGTGCCAGACAGCAGGCACGCGCCCGAGCGCGCCCCGCGTCGCCGATGGCGCCCTCTCGGACAGGAGCCCGCGCGTTCCGTCCGCGACTGCGCCCGCGCGGGGGAGGGCCCACTCGCTCGCGGTGCCAGGGGCTACGCCGACGACGACGCCGACGACGACGATGCTGAAGTTGGCGACGGCGACGACGACGTCCAGAGTCCTCGCGAGGCTCCCCTTCGAGGTTTCCCTGGCACGCTTGCGGGTGGCTTCGGAGGCCCGTGGAGGTCCATGGAGGTTTCCAGGATACCTCGGAGTTTCTCTGGAGGCACCGACGACGATTGCGGCGACGCGGTCCCGAGGCCCCCGGAGCCTTCCCCGCGGAGGCCTCCACGGCGTGTTTTTGGACGTCCTCGAGGTCCCCGGAGGCTTCCCCAAAGGCTCAAGAATTCGCCCGTTGATTCTCGCGGATTCGTACAGGTTCTCATGGATTCTGTTGGGTTTCCAGCACAGGCCTGGCGCATCAGCTGCTATTCAATCAAGGGTTCGTGGCAGATTATTGCGGCTTCTCGCGGATACTCGCGGGCTCAGCTCTGTTGCGCGCCGCAATCAGGCCACGCGCGCGCAAAAGGGCCGCGAGAGCTGCGGGCGGCGATGACCGTGGCCGCCCGCGCGCTCCTGCAGGCGATTGTGTCCGCCTGTGGGCGCCGGGCAGTGCCTGCGGTCGTTCCACCAGGCGCGTGCGATCGCTTGTGGCAGCCTGGCGATGCCAGTCGGTGCCTCCGCGCCTGCGAGCGCCGTTGTGCTCCCCAACAGTGCCTCTGAGCGCGCTTTCGCGCCTGAAAACAACCGCGATCTAGCGCTTGTGGGCGCTTGTGAGCAACCGTCTGGATGTGGGGTTCGGCCGTCGTTGCTGGGCGTCCTTTCGCTACAATAAGTCGCTTCCCGTGTGTCCTCCCATGGCCTGTTATGGCCTCTGGCCCCGCTGGTCTTGGGCGCCCGGGTCGGCCGTTGCTGCTGGCCCCCCCGTGGCAGAGTCCATCATCCTTTAGCTTTATGTGGCTGTGCCTTCGCTGGTGCCTCGCCCGCCGCGGCCTTGCCCCCGTGGATTCTGACGGCTTCGCGTGCACTGTTCCGATCATGTATATTTTTTGGGCCAGCGCTCCGACCTTGAATTGTCTGCATAGAAAATTCAATAATAATTAGCCCCGCGCCAGAATCACAAGTGTGAAACCAGGTCAAATACCAGCTCCCGGCGAGCAGCATCAGTTCGTATCTTTGCGTTGGCGCAAAATCGTCGCCGACAACCCAGCTGGTTTAGTCGGGGGTCCTGGCCCCCCCCGCAACTCCGATTGTCATACTCTCCTCACCTGCGCGTACACATGCTTGCGGCTTTCAATGCCCTGCCGAAAAACGGCTCTCGCTTGGGCGTCTGCCGCACCCTGGCCCCTCCTAACAATACGAATTTCGAGTTCATCTCCCCCCCTGTCTCCCACCGACGTCTAGGGCCAAGACGCCTTGGGCCACGCGGAAAGACCAAAGAGGGCACTCATCGTGTCCTCTTCTTGTTTTCCACGCGGCCCCGTGATGACGACGACAATGACGACGACGACGACGACGACGTCGTCGTCGTCGTCGTCGTCATCCTCGTCGCCGTCGTCATCCTCGTCGTCCTCCTCGTCATCGTCGTCGTCGTCATCGTCAACCCTCGTGACTGTGCGAAGCTCGCGCCGTCCAGCGCGTCGCGGCCCCGCGGAACAAGACGACGGCCGCACGCCGACGGCGGCCCTGGCCAGGCACGCCCGTGGGCCCAAGACGGGTTTGGCCACGACCAGTGCTTGTGCTTCGTTGGCGTCCTCCGCCGTTGGCCGCGCAGCTCCTCCGCCGCGCTCACCGCGCCAGGGCGCGTTAGTGGTGGGTTTGTTTTCCACCGCCACCACCATAAGTAGGAGGGGGGCGTCCTCCTCTTTTTCCTCCTCCTCCTCCTCCTCCTCCTCCTCCTCCTCCTCCTCCTCCTCCCTCTCCTCATCCTCCTTTTCCTCATCGTCCACTTCCTTCCCCCCTCCGACTTGTGGTGGTGGTGGTGGTGGGAAAAAGGCCCATCCCCCCCCAGTCGGCTACCTTAAGGGGTGTGGTTGCGGGGGCTTTCATTCACCGCCGTTGGGGCTTGCGGGGGCACCACGTGCCCCTGGTTGGGCCGCCTTTGGGCGCGGCTGGGAGCTCTGTCGAGGTCCTCGCCCGCCCCGCAAGGTGCGGCTTGCAAACCACACCCTCTGCAACTACACCCATCGGAGCCGCTGGCTTCCAGTCTTCATCCTTCAGACCCTCGTGCTCGTGCTCATGTCTGCTCATGCGCGTGCTCTTTACGGCTCCTCATCCTTTTCTCCCCCCCCACGGATGGGTCCTCATTCGTCGTCGTTCCCCCCCGCCGTTTGTCTCCCTTGGACCTTTCTCCTCCGTCAGCCCGATGTCAGTGCGAGGGCGCTCGTGCGTAATCGGTGCTCGAGAGATGGTTGCCCGTTCGCCCGCTGATGCCTTCTGGACTTGGGTCGACGACCTCGCGACATTCTTGCTCCAGCGTCCACCACACGCTTCGCGCTGCGTCAAACGTAGACTGGGTCGATTATGGCCACCGTGAAACCTTTGGAGTATCCGAAAAGTCTTTTCGCGCATCCCCGCGGATCTCCAATCTCAAAAAAAATATCCCGGCGAGTCTCGAAAACATTTTCGCGCCTTGAAAATGTTCTGGCTCATCCCCAAAAATATTCGCGCCTTAATTTTTTTGTGAATTTCGAGAACATATTCGCACCCTTTTTGTCAATCTCCAACGAAATCTCCGCCAGAGATTTTCCAGAGATTTGCCTGCAATATCCGGCGATGTGCCGGAGATTTTTCAGAGATTATCAGGATATCTTGCACCCCAGAGTTTTGCCAGAGATTGCCCGGATACTCCCCAAACCCACAAACTCTGGCGAGCCCAAATATAACACGCCTGCATGAAAAACGGTCAGTCACTAACAAAGACACGCACAGGGCGTCTCTTTGTAAAAAATGGCGCGGTCCCTAAACCTGCTAGATTTACGAGCCTATGCCCCAAGCGGGAATCCGATAATGCGCTGCCGACGCTAAGGCTATAGCGGCTGTGATACCGAAAGTCGAGTTATCATGTGTGTGTATATATATATATATATATATATATATAGCTGCGCGGCTGTGATACTGAAAGTAGAGCTACATATAGCTGCTATGGTGATGGTGATAGTGGTGATGTTGATGATTATTTTAACTGCTCGCTAGGACTCTTGGGACTGTCAGGGGTCTTGGGACTTTGGGATTATTGGGGATCTTGGGGCTTTGGGGCTCTTGGGACTTTGGGAATTTTGAGGCTTTCAGGGATCTTGGGACCTGGGGACTCTTGGGGCGCTTGGGGCTTTGGGGGTCTTGGGCTCTTGGGACTCTGGGACTCTTGGGACTTTGGGGCTCTTGGGGCCTTGTGGGCCCTTGGGACTTGGGGACTCTTTGGACTTTTGGGGCTTTTGCAATATTGGGATATTTGCGTTCTTCGCTCTTGACTACACAAGTGCATGCGCATTTGTTGCCCGAGTTTCCTTTGCGCTCGCTCACTTTACTTCGCGGATCCTTGATGAGCTCGGGACAGATCCAGGTGCGCATGCCATTGATGCGGATTGATTTGGACGATCTTCCCGTCGGCTTTCAGCGGGACCAGGTCATTGATAGCAGGTTCCCAATCAAAACCGAGCTCCGGTCGAAGTCGAGGCTCGAGCTGGACGGAAAGCCCCCCGCGAAACAGGCCAAGGTGGAGGAGGCATTGTCGCCGCAAGACGAGAGCCTGAAGCCTGGCCCGAGCACGAGGGCAGCAGGACATGCAGCAGGAGTTGCAGCAGACGATGCAGCAGACGATGCAGCAGGAGATGCAGCAGGAGCTGCAGCAGGATATGCAGCAGGAGATGCAGCAGGAGATACAGCAGGAGGTGCAGCAGGCTCCGTTCACGGAGATGCAGCGGGAGCGGTTCACGGAGATGCAGCAGGAGATACAGTGGCCGAGTGCACCGCGACTGAGGTGAACTCGCAGCTCCTGTTCGGCTTCTCGCAGCCCCATCGACGGTTTCGCCATATATGATTGGATGTCACAGATTCCCAGCCGCCCGAGTGACAAGATACAATGATGGAGAATTGCTGATCTTCTCATGTGCGACATTGTTTGTTTCATTGGGGGGCGCTTGATTATGATGATTTGCATGTTTCATTCGGAGACGCTGGATTATGATGCTCCGTTCGTAGATGCTTCATTTTCATTCGGGCACGTTTTGTTATGATTCGGCGAGTTGTCGACTCGCGAATGCCCCCGCGGGCCGGCCTGATTCGAAGAAAACATAGAGATATGAGAGAGCATGCAATAAGACATGCCATGCAATCGTGGAAGCCACTCGCAAGCGGAAAACCAACAATATCGTACACACTAGCAGCTAGAGTACACTAACATACCATACGCATTGAGGTAATAATCAACAGCGTGTATCAAACGAGAGCAACATGATACGTCAACCACCAACGCACACATGAGATGCAAGTCCATGCTTCGAACTGCAACGGGACCCAAACAACTTTATATCAGACGCTGTACCATTGTAACACCAACAATAGCATAAACAAAACAATGGGTCACAGGAAAGCTATACTGCAACCGCGTGCATGTCGAACGACCGTTTTTAGCCACGAATGTGAAAACCCATGCACGTCGCAAGTCCACTGATGTTGACCCGTTAAACCTTGCGATTGCCCTCCAGAGCTTGCCGCGTTCAGTCGTTGGCCACGGTGGCAACGGCTTCTGCCCTAACATGGATTTCAAGCGGGTGCCGAGCTGGGCGAAAGCAAGCCAGTCGGTGGAATGCCTGTCCAATGTCGTTGAGCTCAGCAACGGCTTCAACGCGAAGCACGTCCACGTGCGAAAGGCTGCGGGTGAATTCCAGAAGGGTGCTGTCTTGGACTTGACTGCTGACCATCATCGCGCAGCTCCAGATTATCAAGTCTAAAGACAGGGGCCTGCCAACAGAATGGAGATCCAAATTCAGCGCCATGTTCGACAATTTTGTCGTGGACGCGCGGCCAAGCTCGCCCGCGCAAGCAGCCGTGGAGGACGTCGCCAACGTCGCGCTCGAGGACGACTCGGACTCGGGTGATGCGGTGCTCCTGGGCGACTACGACGCCGGTAGAGACGTGCTCTTCATGTCCAACGGCCCAAAGTTGAACGGCTTATTGTCGGGCTTCGAGGCGCGCATGCGCGCGGCGAGCAAACGGCCGGACCCCGAGTTCCACGCGGTGCTGAAGCCTGAGCCCTCGAAGACTCCGACCTCCACGTCTACGCGCGGGACAGCTACGCGCGCGACGCTTGAGGGCATGGAGGCCCCGGGCGCAGGCGCCGAGGACAACGGTCTCAGCCCCTCCGCGCGAGAGGAGTTCAACGCGCCCCTGAAGGGGGAGGCAAGGGGGAAGGCAAAGGAGAAGAAACAGGCGAAGCCAAAGAAGGCAATCTCGGTGAAGGCGATCGCCAAGTGCAAGGGGCCCAAACCTATGGGCGATTCCGTTCGAGCCCGCATCAGGAGGGAACGCAGCAAAGCATGCCATGGCGAGCGCGGGAAGTTGGAGGCGGCTGGCGCGCCCGTGGACGCTGCAAAAAAAGAAGGCGCTGGAGGTAGCTCGCAAGGCGTCTGCAGCCATGCGCGCGCGGCATGCTGATGGGGCGCCGGCGCTCTAGGGCGCAGCGCGTGCGTGGCCATGAGCGCGCGCGCCGCCGTGCGGATGAATTCAAGCTAACGCTCGCCCGCCTTTCGCTGGCAGTTGCGCTTGATATCGACCTCCCCTGGCGCGTGGTCGCGCGCGGCCCTGTTGCGAGCTGCGTTCGCAAGATCCCTAGTTAGATGCGCGCGCGCATGCCATGCGCGGCCGAACAAGCGTGCGCCAGGGCAGAGGTGCAGATGAGGCCATCCTCGCCCTCCTCACCTAATGCTCGCCCCCCCCCCCCCTCTCTCTCGCCGCCTCCCCCTCCCCTTCCGCCCGCCCCGTCCGTCCGTCCCCCCGCTGCTGCGCCCCTCCCTCGCACCCCCCCCCCCCCCCTGGGCCTCGACCTGCCAATGGGGCTGGGGGGCCAGCGAAACGCGCGACCCGAATGTGCAATGAGCTAAATTGCGAAAGAACAACGGCCTAAACAAGCTAAACCATTCACAATTTAGGTGCAGAAGTACACGGGCGAATATAAACCACAAGCATTCGCCGGGGAGACATGCAGGCACAGAACATAAGACAACCAAGAAGCAACGTAGACGCGCACCTAACTGCATCCAGGGCTAAACAGCGAGATGAACTAAGAACTACATGAACTAAACGAGCTGAGCGAACTTGGAAATATCGAGGCGTCGCAACCCTGGAAGGGCACTCAACTGAAGCATTGAAGGTGCCATGTGTTCTCGGGGCGCCTCCTGATGCGACAGGCCCAGAAGCTCACAACATGAAGCTACGTATTCAACTCAGCAGGGGTCGTCCAGATACCCCAAGGGTGGCAGCTCAGCTCGGGCTTGGGTGTCATGCTGGCCTAGACTAGAAATAACAATAGCAACAACAACAACGCAATCGACATCTTACTCCGTAGCCGTGCCAGATCCAACCGTCAAAGTCAGGGACATGGTTTGCCGAGAAGAGCACATTCGGCAGCTTCAGCTTGTAGCGCGCAGTTCGTTGATGAGAGTTGAACGCAGCAAATGCACCGATGCCCTCGTGAATGACATCGACCAGCTCTGCTGCGGCGCCGCGATCTTTCTCCCGGGGCTCGAGCGCGAGCGCGACAAGGACGACGACCCAGAGGGCGCAGCCACGGGCAATGAGGATTGGAAGCACGAGAAGCTCAGCAACGACTTCGCCAGGCGCGTTGTCCACGCCAGCCAGATCGTGGAGGCTGCAGGTGATGATCGCGATGCTGGTGCCTCTGTCGTAGCTGTAGATGACTCGCCTTGACACCGACGGGTCGCTCGCTCAGCAGTAGTTGCGAGCAGCTCGGCCAATGTTTAACGCGAGCAGTTCGGTCACGTTCGCGACGGTGCGATCAGACAAGCATCATGTCATTTGTTTGCGTGTAAAGTGTTTGTCAACTTCCTTCTGCTCCTCCTTCTCCGCCTCCTCGCCCTCATCGCCATATCTTACAGGGCCGCCCGTTCTCGTCGGACGATGACGGTACATGATGACGACGGCGCTGATGATGATGATGATGATGTCGACGACGGCGACGATGATGATGACGACGACCACCATCATCATCATGAAGGCACAGGCAAAATTGGACGACAACCTGGCTGCACTAAAGGACCCTCTAAGTGCAGCGAGGTATGCCCTGATTGCAAGCTGTGCAGATGATGATGCTGATGATGATGATGCTGATGATGATGGTGCTGTCGAGGATGATGATGGTGATGGCGCGGCGACAGCGACGATGATGCTGACGACGCTGGCGATGGTGACTGCCACGATGGTGATGGCGCAAGTCCTCGTCCTCCTCATCCTCCGTTTATTGCGCCCCCTGGTGGCGCATCAGCAAGTGCCCCCATCGCTTCCCCCCCCCCATCCCACGTGAGGCTTCCTCGCAGTTCACTCGCAGACCAGGATCCCGCTTGATACTTCCTCCATATCCAGGAACCATGAGCCAAACAGTGGCGACATTTACAAGGGTGGGGATGACCCGCTCGGATGGAAAAGATGAGGCGCGGGCCCCATGGGGAGGGGCCCCCGCCAGGGAATTCCTCGCCATTCACTCGCAGACGAAGCTCTCGCCTGATACTTCCCCGAAGTGCCCAAACGTTTCCAGTGTGTTCCACGATTTTCCATTGTTTCCCAGAATTCTCCAGACAAGACTATGCGCGTCGAATCCCAACAAAACCCATTGTGGAAATTAGCCTGGCGAAGGACCCAACTATATGCATATGTGAATACCGCAATTGCGAATGCCATTTTCGCCCGCGCCCCCCATGCGGCCACGGCTTCCCGCCGGAGCCCGACATGCTCAGGGACACGTTCGCGGCAGTCTTCGCGGGCGCCGGCGACGACAAGGGCGGCGCCCCTCTCACCGAGGAGCAGAAGCAGGAGAGGGCCCTGAGAGCCATGAGGGAGGAGGTGGCGTTGCACGTCGACAAGGCGGAGTACGACGCCCAGGCGCGGTTGCTGAAGCAGCACAACTATCTGGCCACGATCTTCGTGAGGGGTGTGCCGCAGTAACCCGGGGCCGACATGCGAACCCTGCCACTGGCGCCTTCGGTGGAGCTCCCTATGGGGCCACGATCCTCGTGAGGGGTGTGCCGAAATGGCCCGAGGCCGCCGTGCGAACGCTGCCACTGGCGCCTTCGGTGGAGCTCCCTATGGGGCCACGATCCTCGTGAGGGGTGTGCCGAAATGGCCCGAGGCCGCCGTGCGAACGCTGCCGCTGGGGCCTTCGGTGGAGCTCCCTAGGGGGCCACGATCCTCGTGAGAGGTGCGCCGAAATGGCTCGAGGCCGCCATGCGAACGCTGCCACTGGCGCCTTCGGTAGAGCTCCCTATGGGGCCACGATCCTCGTGGGGGGTGTGCCGACATGGCCCGGGGCCGCCATGCGAACGCTGCCGCTGGCGCCTTCGGTGGAGCTCCCTTATGGGGCCACGATCCTCGTGAGGGGTGTGCCGAAATGGCCCGGGGCCGCCGCGCGACCCCTGCCACTGGGGCCTTCGGTTGAGTTTCCTATGGGGCCGGGGTCCTCGTGAGGGGCGCGCCGAAATGGCCCGAGGCCGCCGTGCGAACGCTGCCGCTGGCGCCTTCGGTGGAGCTCCCTGTGGGGCCGCGATCCTCGTGAGGGGTGTGCCGAAATATCCCGAGGCCGCCGTGCGAACGCTGCCGCTGGCGCCTTCGGTCGAGCTCCCTATGGGGCCACGATCCTCGTGAGGGGTGTGCCGAAATGGCCCGAGGCCGCCGTGCGAACGCTGCCACTAGCGCCTTCGGTGGAGCTCCCTATGGGGCCACGACCCTCGTGAGGGGTGTGCCGAAATGGCCCGAGGCCGCCGTGCGAACGCTGCCGCTGGGGCCTTCGGTGGAGCTCCCTAGGGGGCCACGATCCTCGTGAGAGGTGTGCCGAAATGGCTCGAGGCCGCCATGCGAACGCTGCCACTGGCGCCTTCGGTAGAGCTCCCTATGGGGCCACGATCCTCGTGGGGGGTGTGCCGACATGGCCCAGGGCCGCCATGCGAACGCTGCCGCTGGCGCCTTCGGTGGAGCTCCCTTATGGGGCCACGATCCTCGTGAGGGGTGTGCCGAAATGGCCCGGGGCAGCCGCGCGACCCCTGCCACTGGGGCCGTCGGTTGAGTTTCCTATGGGGCCGGGGTCCTCGTGAGGGGCGCGCCGAAATGGCCCGAGGCCGCCATGCGAACGCTGCCGCTGGCGCCTTCGGTGGAGCTCCCTGTGGGGCCGCGATCCTCGTGAGGGGTGTGCCGAAATATCCCGAGGCCGCCGTGCGAACGCTGCCGCTGGCGCCTTCGGTGGAGCTCCCTATGGGGCCACAATCCTCGCGGGGTGCGCCGAAATGGCCCGGGGCCGCCGCGCGAACCCTGCCACTGGGGGCCTTCGGTGGGGCTTCCTTCTGGGGCCACGATCCTCGTGGGGGGTGCGCCGAAATGGCCCGGGGCCGCCGAGCGAACGCCGCCACTGGCGCCTTCGGTGGAGCTCCCTTATGGGGCCGCGATCCTCGTGAGGGGTATGCCGAAATGGCTCGAGGCCCTCATGCGAACGCTACCGCTGGAGCCTTCGGTGGAGCTCGCTATGGGGCCGCGATCCTCGTGGGGAGTGTGCCGAAATGGCCCGAGGCCCTCATGCCAACGCTGCCACTGGCGCCTTCGGTGGAGCCCCCTATGGGGCCACGAAACGTCGCACTGGGCGGGTGAAACGCAGGGGGGGGGGAGGGGGAGAAGGAGGAGGAGGAGGAGGAGGAGATGAGAGGAGGAAAGCGGGGCGACTTCTTTTCAAAACGAGGACACAACACCACAGGATGGTTGCGGAACAAAATGAAAATTCTAGGAGCTGTTTGATAGTTCGGTGAAATCCTGGAACGCAGCTGACATCGTTCTGAAACACGTTGGTCATCCTGAAGACGCGTGGTGGGATGACCCCCGAGGGTGCTTTGTCCCGATTCGTACGGCATACATCGGTTAAAGTTAGACTGCGCCTTGGGGGGGGCGAGCTCGGCCCCCGATCCCAGCGTTGCGATGGCGCCCAACCGCAAGAAGCCAGTCGGGAAGCTGGCGCCCCCGATCGCATCCGAGGCCGATCTGGCGAACGCCAGGGAGGCCCTAGCAGATGCTGCGAACAAGAAGAGGGCGAGCGGTAACTTGATGTACTGGCTGGAGAGCAATAGCAAAAACAGGCAGGTATTACGAAATGTCGCCTGCTGAGAGAAAGACGCAAGCACTTGCGTGGTGCGCTGAGAAGTGCTCGCCCGGCAACGCCGTTGAGTCGACCGCGCGGACAGTGACCCGCCAAGAGGAGTTAGGCGAATACTACGAGTGGATGAGCATGGAGAAGCGCAGCGCGAGCTCGGCGTCCACAAGACAGAGAACAAGCTCAAGCATTGGCATATCGAGCATCGCGCCGACGCCGACACAGGCATGGACGACGAACGGAGCAGGGAATGCAAGGCGCGGGCCGAGAAGGGCAGCAAGACCAACACGGGCAGGCTTCATAACAAGATCGGCACCGAGAAGGAGCTCGCAGAGGATGAGAGGGCGAATGAGATGCCGGACTTGGACGATGCGTCAATAATGGCTACTGCGACGAAGCCCGGGGTGCCCGTGAAGACCGTGCCCGGGATCCCAGGGGGTGCTCCAGGAGAGAGCGCTGCTGCTCCATTCACTGACGGCCCCTCGGACATGCACCAGAAGACCATCATGGCCCTCCAGGAACATCCTAAACCAGTCCATCGCCAGACACAGGATACAATCATCAACCTTAAGAAGAAGTACGAGCAGACGTCCAAGAACAAGCACGCTGAAACCATCAATGGAGGCAGCGGGAAACGGATCCCACAATACGTGAAAAAGCTTCAAGAGCACAGAGCGCCTGTGTGCTGAAGAAGAGACGGGGACAAAGATGCTACAATCTACGCCATCGAATTTCGACACGAGCCACGTGGCCTACAAGGCTCTGGAGTGGGCCAGCAAGATGACCGCCAGCGAGAAGCATAAGGAAGAGTAGAGGGATGATATGGTGTAGTTGTGTCTCTTGGCCCTCGCCTCCCTGCATGCAGTCTTTGGGGATGCAGCAGCGGCTTAGCGATTTTGCGTCTCGTCAGTGGGTGGATGGAGATGCGAAGGCTCTCATGATGTTGTGAAGTTTGGTTCGTGGAGCTGGAGCTCTGGTAATATGCAGCATCCTCATCAGCATCACCATCATCACCCTTGCCATCATCCTCCCCCTCCCTCACCCTACTTTCGACGCTACATGTGCAAGTGGAGCAACGCTATGGCGGCCATGGTAATGGCGATGGCGGTGATGATGATGACTTCAGCTGCCAGCTAGGACTCTGGGTATCAGGGATCTTGGGACATTGGGGCTCTTGGTGGTCTTGGGTCTCTTAGGGCGCTGGGGACTTGGGCGCGCTTGGGTATGTTGGGGCGCTGGGGCTCTCGGGGGTCGTGGGTCTCTTGGAGCCCTTGGGATTTTGGGGCTCCTGGGACTTGTTGGGCTGTTTGGGCTCTTGGACCCTTGGCGTTCTTAGCTCTTGACTTCGCCATGCGTATATATATATATATATAAACGCAAGTATGAAACATTAGCCAGCAACGGCGCCGATACGAAATCATACAAGCACGCCTAACACATAACATGCACACTCAAATTCCGCACGCGGCCATTCCCCACGCTTTACCCGACTCCTTACCCGACGCCGTTCCCGACAGCGTTCCCGACGCCCCACCCAACGCCCGTCCCGACGCCCCTCCCGACGGCGTTCCCGACACCTGTCCCCACGCTTTACCCGACGCCTTACCCGACGGGGTTCCCGACAGCGTTCCCGACGCCCCACCCAACGCCCGTCCCGACGCCCAGCCCGACTCTCAGCCCGACGTATCCTCCAGGCTGGCCAACACCATATCCGACGTTCCTTTCTTCAGGTTTTCCAGCGGCAGGGGGCGTGGCTGCCACTGGCGACCCCCGCCTTCAAAATGTGTATGGCGAGCGGTTCGATTTGATGAAGCCAGGGCGGCATATTCTGATCAACATCCCTCGTGCAGAGCGAGAAGAAAAAGTATTGCTCCGCGTGGAGGCCGATGCGCGCCGATTGGGTCGGCAGTGCACGGAAATCTACTTCCAAGCCGTGAGCGTGACCGGGCATTGGGCAGACGGTAAACAAGCCGGAGGGTATCATTACAGCGCGTCGCGGAATGGGGCCGAGGTTCCAGAATGGGTTGTTTTCAGTGAGGTCGAGTTGAAGGTTGTTCGCGGGCATACGCACAGCGGCCTGTCGTATCTCAACGTGTTCGTGAAGCATTTAGGGCGCGCAGGGTTTCCTGTCGGAGGCCTTCTGGGAGAAGACGACCACGAGTACGTTACCATCCGTCCGGATGAATGTGCGAAGCGTACGGAGTTCCTTGAGTTTTCACATTCGCATGGGCTTGGGGGTTCTCCATCATTTGTTGCGTCCTTCGCTGCTGCGTCCTTCGCTTGATAGTGGTCAGCAGCCCTCTGCTGAGAAAGGGGAGTGTGCGGGAGCTCGGCGCGAAACTTTTTACAAAACTCTTTAAAGGCGTGACGATGGCACGATGTTCGTAGCCTCATGATCACTTCGTCGTAGGGAGAAGGCTGGCAGCCAGGATGGAGTAGGGATGGCGGGAGAGGACGGAGGAGGACGCAGGAGAAGGGAGGAGGGAGGAGGGAGGAAGAGTTGGGAGGGAGGTACGATGAGTAGTACGGAAGAGGAAGGAGAGGGGGGGGAGTTTAGCGGTGGCGTTTCGCCCCAGCCTTCATCTTCTTTGGCTCCCTGAGACTCTCAGTCTCCCTCTCTCTATCAGTCTCTCTCGCTCCCAGCCTTCATCTTCTTTGGCTCCCTGAGACTCTCAGTCTCCCTCTCTCTCAGTCTCTCTCGCTATCTCTTTGTTTTCTCTCTCTCTCTCGCTCTTCTCTTTCCCTCTCTCTCTATTACTCTCTCTCTCACTCTCCTCTTGTTCTCTCTCTCTCTCTCTCTCGCTCATTCTCTTTTTTTGTTCCTCTCTCTTTCTCGTTCTCTCCCTCTCTTTCTCCCTCTCTCTCTCTCTCTTTCTCTCTTTCTCTCTCTCTCTTTCTCTCTTTCTCTCTTTCTCTCTCCAAGAGACTGCGTGGGCGGTTTGGCGGTTGCGTACTGTCGTCGCCTCCCCATCGCCGTTCCGTCTCCGCCTCGTCGCCGCCCACTGCCGCCGTTGGAGTGCGCCACATAAAATGCGGGGAAAAACAACGCCTGCGGTGCGTGTTTCTGATTGCCCGCCACATAGATTGCACCGCACAGAGTGCACACATATTGCACAATCGTTGCGCCGACCGTTTGGTATGAAACATCAGAGATAGGGTGCCCCCGCCCCGAAGGGAAATGGTTGTTTGAAGAGGCAAGGACAAATCCGCTTGTCCACACTTACCCGAAAGGACAGATGGGTTCAAATCGCGGTGGGTGTCCAAGGCCGAAGCAGTGGCACAGTGCGCAACGAAGATCCATTGTGATCCACATGCAGCAAAATGGGGGCCCATGCCAAGAAGCACCCTGCTTGCCTCCGGGTGCCCCGGGTTTCCTGGGTTTCGATGGCTTTGCAGCGGAGAGCGTGACGTTCCCACCACAAAAACCGATGGACGCCCTGTGGCATCGGGGTTGGGTTTCTTGCGGGAGGTCTCTTGTGGTCGGGCCCCTGGTGTATCACGCGCTACAACACGACAGGGGGGCCGAGCGTGGACATTTCCGACACGCTGTGGGTCGGCACGGGCGCGCGTGGCGGCGTGAAGAGGTCGTGTCCCAACCATCCTGTGGTGTTGGGACCTCGTTTTGACAAGACAGCGCCCCGCGTCCCTCCCTCCTCTCCTTCCTCCTCCCCCTCCCTCTTCCCTCCTCCCATCCGTGCCTCTGTCTCCCCCACCCAGCACAGCGCTTCGTGGCCCCATAAGGAGTTCCACCTAGGGCCCCGGTGGCGGTGTCCACATGCGCCCCCCCACCCAGCACAGCGCTTCGTGGCCCCATAGGGAGCTCCACCGCAAGCCCCAGCGACGGTGTCCACATGCGTCCCCCCGGCCCCCCTCCCCCAGCGTTCCACGCGCAGGAGCTGCAGCTTCGATTTTGCAGCCCGCAGCCAGGCGGGTTGACAACTATCGCGCGGTCTCCAGGGCCAATGGACCACGCCGCCGCTCCCCGCACGATCTCGTCTAAGGGCCACGCACTGCTGCTTGGCGCCGCTCGCCGTCGAAGTCCGCCAGACGCCAGCGCCGCACTTGGCGCTGCGGAAGGTCCAGAGTCCCACCGGGGCCGCGCAACACGGCGCCGCCATGCGCGATGCAGGGCACTCGATGGCAACCACGCGCCGCACCTGGCCCATCACGTAGCCGCGGCGACGTGGCCCACGGGGACGCGATCGCAGATTTTCAGGCGAGCGCGCATGGCAACCGTGACTTGGAAGCCATTGGAACGCTTTACGCAGCTCGCCCTTCAGTTTCTTGGGCGCGGACACCGACGCCAGGAACCCCACGCCCATGGCGAACGCGGTCTCGGCGATGCCGTGCGCGCGCTCGGCAATGAAGTCCCTAAGGATGGACCAGTCCCGCCCGTCGCACTGCTGGACGCAACGCCGAAGTACGTGGTTCGCGTAATGTTTAACGACCCTGCGTTTGGCGCTTGCTCTCCATCGACCAGCGCACGGGCAATGGCTCCCACTTCGCTATGAGCGCGGGCAGGTGCATGAGATCCGCGTGTGCGCCCGCGCGCCGCGTGAGCGTGCGGGTGGGAACGGGCACCCGTTCTCGTGGCCACATCACCGAAGCCAGCCGACCTCGTTGCCGCCCGCGCTTTCGCCAAATCCATCCCCGTCGCCGCCGTCGCGTTCAATTATCATCGCAATCGCGCCTCGCCCCCCCCACCATGGCCGATTCGAGGCGCCCTCATTGCCGCGGCCTCCGTCCTCGCGCCTCCCCTCCCGCCCTCGACGCATCGAACGCCGTTTGACTGCGGCGTGGCTGCAGCCCGCACTTCTACTTTTGCGTGCTCGACGTATGTATATGTCCCGAACAGTGCTTGCGACAAGGCTTTATATTATTTTTCTCATCAGGAACTGGACCTTGTGGGCGGTCAGGCGACTCCGCGCTGGCCGTCGCCGCCCTGTCGCCGCCCGTCGCTTGGGCCGCGTGGGCGGTCTATTTTTGGCCTTCTCTGGCCTTCCTGGAGGCCCTCTTGGAGGCCTGTTGGTCCGTCTTGGGCCAGCTTCGAACCAACTTCGGCCATCTTGGTGGGCTCCTGGCCCGTCTGACGCCGTCGGAACCAGTTTGGGAGGCCTTTCTGGGCCGACTTGGGGCCCTCTTGGGGTGCTCCAGGGCCGTCTTAGAGGCCATCTTGGGTGTCTTGGAGACCTCTTGGGTCGTCTTTGTGCCCTAGTCCTGAGGCCATCTTGGAGGCCTCTTGGGCGCTGTGGAGGCGATCGTGGGGGCCTCTAGGGCCGTCTTGGGTCGTCGGAAAGCCGAGAAGAAGCGAATGCCAACATCCTTCAAATACCTATGGAAAATCTATGATTTTGGCCTCTTCGGGCCCTCCTGGAGGACCTCTCGGAGGCCTCTTGGGAAGTCTTGGAGGCATCTGGGGGGCCTCTTGGGCCGTCTTGGACTCTCTTGGGCCGTCTTGGAGGCTCCCAAGAACAGAGTTCCAGAGGCCTGGAGATGCCGGGGCGCGGTGGGGAGCCAGGTGGGGGATATCGGTAGGTTTCCAGAAATTGTCGAGTGCGTGGTCCCAAGAACAGAGTTCCAGACGCCTGGGGATGCCGGGGCGCGGTGGGGGGCCAGGTGGGGGGCATCGGTAGGTTGCAGGCTAGAAATTGTCCAGTGCGGGGTCCCAAGACGAGAGCTCCAGAGGCCTGGGGATGCCGGGGCGCGGTGGTGAGCCAGGTGGGGGGTATCGGTAGGTTTCCGGCTAGAAATTGTCGAGTGCGGGGTCCCAAGAAGAGGTCCAGAGGCCTGGGGATGCCGGGGCGCGGTGAGGGGGGTATCGGTAGGTTTCAGGCTAGAAGTTGTCGAGTGCGGGGCCCGGGGATGCCGGGGCGCGGTGGGGGGCGAGGTGGGAGGTATCGGTAGGTTTCAGTCCAGAAATTGTCGAGTGCGGGGTCCTAAGAACAGAGTTCCAGAGGCCTAGGGATGCCGGGGCGCGGTGGGGGGCCAGGTAGAGTGTATCGGTAGGTTTCAGGCCAGCAGCAATTGTCGAGTGCGGGGTCCAAAGAACAGAGTTCCAGAGGCCTGGGGGTGCCAGGGCGCGGTGAGAGGCGAGGCGGGGGGTATCGGTAGGTGTCAGGCCAGAAATTGTCGAGTGCGTGGTCCCAAGAACAGAGTTCCAGAGGCCTGGGGATGCTGGGGTGCGGTGGGGGGCCAGGTGGGGGCATCGGTAGGTTTCAGATATAGAAAGTGTCGAGTGCGGGGTCCCAAGAAGAGAGTTCCAGAGTCCTGAGGATGCAGGGGCGCGGTAGTGAGCCATGTGGGAGGTATCGGTAGGTTTCATGCTAGGGCACGAAAGATATCGCACACGCCTCTGGGGTCGGCGGAGTACTACTACTACTACTACTACTACTACTACTACTACCACTACTCCTCCTCCTACTACTACTACTACTACTACTACTACTACTACCACTACCACTACCACTACCACTACCACTACCACTACCACTACCACTACCACTACCACTAACACTACCACTACCACTACCACTACCACTACCACTACCACTACCACTACCACTACCACTACCACTACCACTACCACTACCACTACCACTACCACTACCACTACCACTACCACTACCACTAC
>CAUYUJ010022080.1:84820-104820 GCA_963575745.1 Prorocentrum cordatum | reverse complement strand
TGTGTTGTGTGTTGTGTGTGTTGTGTGTGTGCGTGTGTGTGTGTGTGTGCGTGTGTGCGTGTGTGCGCGTGTGTGTGTGTGTGTGTGTGTGTGTGTGTGTGTGTGTGTGTGTGTGTGTGTGTGTGTGTGTGTGTGTGTGTGTGTGTGTGTGTGTGTGTGTGTGTGTGTGTGTGTGTGTGTGTTGTGCGTGCGTGCGTGCGTGCGTGCGTGCGTGCGTGCGTGCGTGCGTGCGTGCGTGCGTGCGTGCGTGCGTGCGTGCGTGCGTGCGTCTTTCTCAGTCTCTCCTCCTTGCACGCTGGGCAATTCGCTCTTCGGTAGCCCTGTTTAGCCAGACCGCGGGTGCAGCAACCTCTGCCTCGCCGCCAGCGAAAAACGTGCGTGTGTGTGTCTGTGCGGGTACGAAAAGTAAGGGAGGTCGAATCATGGGAATGTCGATGATGCTGTTGATGATACTGGCGTTGGTGAAAGCTGTGATGGTAGTGATGTTGACGAGGATAAGGAATAGGACGATATGGACGATGGGGAGGATGAGGGAGGGAGGAGGAGAGGGAGGAAGAGGAGGATGAGGAGGCCGAGGAGGAGGAGGAGAAGGAGGAGGAGAAGGAGGAGGCTTGACAACATTGGAGGAGTTGACAAGGACGGTGATGAGACAGAGCAGGGGTAATGATGGTGGTGATGGTTAGTGCGACGATGATGGCACCATTGATCATTTGATTATGATGCTGGTGGTAGTGCTGGTGATTATAGTGATCCGTGAGGGAGGATGGTGAGATGGGGGCGAGCAGGATGAGGAAGGGTAATGCTGGATTGATGACGACGACAGTGAATAGGATTAATGGTGATGGTGCTGATGATGATGACGATGCTCATGCTGCTGATGATAATGACGGCGATGGTGATGATGGTGGTGGTGATGGGTGATAATGGTGATGATGGTGATGCTGATGATGATACTGATGATGATGATGATGATGATAATGATGATTATGATGATCATGCTGAGATTGATGATGTTGTTGATGATGATGACGATGACGATGACACTGATGACGACCATGACGACAACGACGTCGCCGATAATGATGATGGTGATACTGGTAATGCTGATGCTGATGACGATGATAATGATGGTGATGCTGATGATTGTACTGATGATGATTCCGACGATGCTGCTGATGATGATCAGTATGATGATCTTGAGTAATATATTGATGCTGATGATGATGACGATGATGATGACGAGGACGACGAGGACGACGACGATGATGATGATGATGATGATGCTGAGGATGATTATGACGATGACGATGATGCTGATGCTGATGATGATGAGGATGGTGATGCTGAGGATGATTATGACGATAATGATGATGACGATGATGGTGATGCGTATGCTGATGATGATGAGGATGATGATGCTGATGCTGATGCTGCTGCTGCTGCTGATGATGCTGATGCTGATGCTGATGCTGGTGATGACGATGACGATTATGGTGATGGTGATGGTGATGGTGATGATGATGATGATGATGATGACGATGATGATGATGGTGATGGTGATGATGGTGATGATGATGGTGATGATGATGGTGATGATGATGATGATGATGATGATGATGATGATGATGATGATGATGATGATGATGATGATGATGATGATGATGATGGTGGTGGTGGTGGTGGTTTGCCCTGGGGGTGTTTGCCCACTGTCTTAGCCAGGCTGTGTTTGGCCCCTGTCGGCAGCCCTCGAGACTTCCCAGCCCCGCCCGAGCTTGGGACCGCACAGTCCATCCTGAATCCCTGGAATCTAGTCCCGCGCCCCACGCTGATTTACCCAAGGTTGTTTGACCTGGCATTGTTTGACACGGGGTTGCTTGGCCTGAGGCTCTTTGGCCCGAGGCTGTTTTACTCAGGAATGCTCTACCCAGAGGCTGGTCTATACCTGGGGCTGTTTTGCCCGGGGATCCTTTACCCGGCAATGCTTTGCCCGGGGCTGTTTTGCCCGGGGCCGTTTGACCCGGTGCATTTCGACCTCAGGCTGTGTCGGGCTCACCCGTCTGGTCTCTCGATCCGCGGGAGCCAGCACCCCTGGCCCAGCCCCATCCACGGGGCCGCGCAGTCCCACCCAAAGCCTTGGAGCCCGACCCCGCGCCCCGTACCCCGCGCCCCGGATCCCGAACTCCCGCGGCGCTTCTGGCAGAGCGCTGCGCGCGCGAGGCAGTTTGGCCCCGACCCCGCGCGCCGACCCAGCAGCCGAGCCGGGCGGCGCTCGGCCGTGCTCCCGTCTGGACGGCTGTCGTCGCCGTCCGTCGTCGTCGTCGTCGTCGTCGTCGTCGTCGTCGTCGTCGTCGTCGTCGTCGTCGTCGTCGTCGTCGTCGTCGTCGTCCGTCGTCCGTCGTCGTCGTCGTCGTCGTCGGTCGTCCGTCGTCGTCGTCGTCGTCGTCGTCGTCGTCGTCGTCGTCGTCGTCGTCGTCGTCCGTTGTCGTCGTCGTCCCTCGTCGTTGTCGTCGTCGTCGATCCCCGCGTGCCCCTCAGGGTTCTCGAGGGTTTTGCAGTCCAGTAGCCGAGCGGAGCGATCCGCCGGGCCCTGAAAGCCTCCTGAGGAGCCTCGAGAGATCCTGAATGGAAGAAGGAGGAGGAGGAGGAGGAGGAGGAGGAGGAGGAGGAGGAGGAGGAGGAGGAGGAGGAGGAGGAGGAGGAGGAGGAGGGAGGAGGAGGAGGAGGAGGAGGGGAGGAGGAGGAGGGGGGAAGGAGGGGGAGGGGGAGGGAAAGGAGGAGGAGGGGGAGGGGGAGAGGGAGAGGGAGAGAGGGGAGGAGGAGAGGAGGAGGAGGAGAGGAGGAGGAGGAGGAACCCTGCGGACTCCGCAGGAAGCCCGAGTACCCGCGCGGGTTTGCGAGGGTTGTCGAGGACCCCAAAGGAATCCTAGATAATCCCGAGGGATGCTGAAGACCCTTGAGGAACCCCAACATATCTCGGAGGACCCGTGAGGACACCTTGAAGGATCCTCCGAAATCCTGGGGAATCTCGAAGACCCCCCCTGTGGAATCCCGAGGACCCTCCTGCGGAATCTTGAGCCATGGGATGTCCCGAGTGCCCCTCCTGAGCGTCTCTGAGGCCGCCCCACCCTGAGGAGTCCCGAGGAGGGGGGAGCTGCGAGGGGCGAGTCGGGAGCCCCAGAGTGAGGATTCAGAGGAGGATGCAGAGGAGGATTCGGAGGAGGACTATCAGGATCGGGATCAGGAGGAGCAGGAGGAAGAGGAGGATCAGGATCAGGAGGAGGAGGAGGAGGAGGAGGAGGCAGAGAAGCACCAGGTCGAGCGAGAGGGGGAGGGCGGAGAGGACGCCCACATAGCCATCTCCGACCTTGGCGCGGAGCACGGCGGCCTCTCCTTGTTCGGCGTCTTCGACGGTCACGGCGGCAGAGAGGCGCCGCACCTTCGGGCCACGCTGGGCAGGAGGGAGTCCTCCCCCTCCCTCTCGCCCCTTGGGCCCCCCATAGCCCCCATGGCCCCCCTTCGCTCCTCGCTCCCCTCTCCCCCCTCTCCCCTCGCTCCCCTTTCCTCCTCCCTTCCCCATCCCCTCCCCTTCCCCCCTCGCTCTCCTTCCCCCCTCCTTCCCCCTGGCCCCCCTTTTCCCCTCGCGCTCCCCTGCCCCCCCTCCCCTCCACAATTACTCAATATGAATACTACTCTCCCTCTTCCCCTGATGACGGTTTGAAAATGTCCGACCCCCCCCCCTATTGTTTTTTTACGCGCAGGTTTCCCCGGAGTTGGGTTTTCGCCTGCATTTTTTTCAAAATGCTGCTCTCGCTGAGGCGCCGGCCTCATTTTCGGGCCCCGCTCGTTCCGAATCGTGCTCCCGCTGCAGCGCTGGCCTCATTTCCGTGCTTCCGCTCGTTCCGAATCGTGCTCCCGCTGCAGCGCTGGCCTCATTTCCGCGCTTCCGCTCGTTTCGACTCGTGCTCCCGCTGCAGCGCTGGCGTCATTTCCCGTGCCATGCCACGGCATGCAATGCAATGCTAGGTTGATACTACGCTTTGCGGTGCTCTTCTACGCCATGCCATGCCGTGCTCTACAATGCATCGCGTACCCTTTCGGGATCATTGCCCTGCTCGACATCCGACTGTGCGAGTAGAGAGGGGATCTGCGCCATGGTAAGGGATGGGAGGGAGGGGTAGGATGTCAGATATGACGCGAGCGCACCTAGCTTGCCTCCCCCCCCTCTCCCCTTGCCGCCCCCTCTCCCTGTGCTGCTCCAGCTCGCGCTCCTGCTGGGGCAGGTTCGCCCTCTCGGCGGGCGTCACGGGCCACCCAGCGACTGCTTGAGGAGGAGAATTAGAGGGTGATGATGATGACGATGATGCTGCTGATGATGATGACGATGATGCTGATTGTGATTTATGATGCCAATTTGCATGAATGATGATGATGGTGATGATGATGATGATGATGATGATGATGATGATGGTGATGGTGATGGTTATGATTATGATGATGATGATGATGCTGGTGATGGTGATGGTGTTGATGGTGATGGTGATGATGATGATGCTGTCGATGACGATGATGATGATGATGACGATCAAGATGATGATGCTGATGCGGTTGGAGATGATAATGCGGATGCTGATGCTGATGATGTTGCTGTTGCTGATGGTTATGTCGATTATGATGATGATGATGCTGACGATGATGATGGTGATGGTGACGATGATGATGGTGATGATGCTGATGATGATGACGATGCTGGTGCTGATGATGATGACGATGACGACGATGATGATGATGATGATGATGATGATGATGAGGAGGACGAGGATGAATATGAGAAGATGAGGAGGAGGAGGCGAGCGGATGCGGAAACGCATTATTTTTGCGGGAAGAAGATGAGAGACGAGATGGAGGCGCAGGAGAAGGGTGGGATAACGGAGGATGAATCGGATGACGTTGTTGTTGACGATGGCGATGCTGACGTTGTTGATGATGGTGGTTATGTTGATGTTGATGATTATGGGGGTGCTGATGATCATATTGATGACGAGGACGATGATGATGCTGCTGCTGACGGTGCTGATGCTGATGATGATAGTGGTGTTGCTGCAGATGCCGATGCTGGTGATGATGCTGATGCTGATGCTGATGTTGCTGATGATGCTGATGATGTTGCTGTCGTAGATGATGCCGATGATGATGCTGGTGCTGGTGATGATGATGATGCTGACGATGATGAAAATGATGACGATGATGATGACGATGACGACGACTATGATGATGACGGTGATGATGACGATGATCATTATCATGATGATGCTGCTGATGATGATGTTGCTGATGATGATGATGATGCCGATGCTGATGTTGATGCTGATGATGCTGGTGGTGGTGATGCTCATGGTGGTGGTGATGATAATGATGGTGGTGGTGCTGAGGATGCTGGTGGTTGTGGTGATGGTAACGGTGGTTGTGATGATGTTGGTGATGTTGGTTATGGTGATGATGATGATGATGATGATGATGTTGATGACGCTGACGACGATGATGGTGATTATGATGGTGCTGGACGAGGAAGAGGGGATGCATATATACATATATATATATACATATGCATACGGCGATGATAATATTGATAGGGATGTTGATGAGGATGTTGATGATGTTGATGATGCTGACGCTGACGATGCTGATGATGATGATGGTGTTGACGATGGTGGTGACGATGATGATGATGATGATGACGCTGATGATGCCGATCATGATGCTGACGGCACTGATGATGGTGATGAGGATTCTGCGGCTGCTGCTGATGATGATGGGGACGATGGTAATGGTATTGATTGCGATGATGGTGATGCTGATGATGATGATAAGGTTGATGATGATGCTGATGCTGATGGTGATGGTGGTAATGATGATTGCGATGAGGAGATTGAGCAGGAAGGGCGGTGGTGGTGGACGGTGAGAATGATGGCAAGGATGGGGTGGAGAACACGGGCAAGGAGATGTAGGGTGAGGAGGAGCAGGAGGAGGAGGAGGAGCTTGAGGAGCAGGAGGGGAAGGATACGACAAGTGTGAGGAGCGAGGAGAAGGAGTTAGAGGAGCAATGGAGAAGGATATGGGGATATCGAGGAGGCGGAGCTGGTGATGGAGGCGGTATAGGCTCAGTAGGATGAGGAGGAGGAGGAAGAGGAGGAGAATGGCAGACGATCTACCGCCTGTGTCCCTTGCTCAGGTGGCGCTCTTCTGCCAGAAACGCTTCCCCGATGAGATTCGCAGGCCCGACGCCATGCGAGCAGCACGAAGGTACGTACGGCAGTATGAGGAGGAACAGGAATCCCGAACGAGGAGTGAGCAGCAAGGGGGAGGAACGAAGACGGTGATGTTGATACGGCTGTTGATGAGTATGGTGATGATGATGGTGACGGTGGTGATGATGAGGATGATGATGATAGTGGTAATGTTTATGATGTTGATGATGGCGATGATGATGTTGATGCTGATGTTGATGCTGATGCTGACCGTGGTGGTTGTATTGATGATGATGATGATGATGATGTTTCTGCTGCTGGTCATGATGAGGATTATGAAAATGACGGCCATGACGTTGACGATGACGATGCTGATGATGCTGATAGTGATAATAATGATGTTGATGCTTATGATTATGTTGCAGCTGATGGTGATGCTGGTGATCATGGTGGCGATGATTATGTTGAGTATGATAAGCTTGATGACGATGCTGATGATCATGATGATGCTGATGCTGATGATGGTAATACCGATTATGATGATGATAATGATGATGAAGATACTGTTGTTCTTGATTGTGGTCATGGGAGATCATGGTGATGCCGATGTTGAGGGCCATGCTGCTGATGATGTTGCTGACGATGATGATGATGAGATGAGATGATGAGATGATGATGTTGATGATTGTGATGATGATGTTGACATGATGATGCCGATGATGGTGGTGACGATGATGGTGATACCGATCATGATGATGAGGATGACGATGATGATGACTATGATGTTGATGATGCTGATTAGGATGATGACGATGATCATGATAATGATGATAACCATGGGGATGATGATGATAATGATGATGCTGATGCTGATGATGATGAGGCTGCTGATGATGATGATGATGATGATGATGATGATGATGATGATGATGATGATGATGATGATGATGCATGCTGATGCTGAAGCTGCTGCTGCTGCTGATGACGATGATACTGATGCTGATGCTTATGCTGCTGCTGCTGCTGCTGCTGCTGATGATGATGACCATGATGATGATGATGATGATGATGATGATGATGATGATGATGATGATCATGATGATGGTGGTGGTGGTGATGGTGATGGTGATGGTGCTGCAGCTGTTGCTGCTGAGGAGGAAGATGAGAAGGAGCAGGGGCAAGAGGAGGAGGAGGAGGAGGAGGAGGAATGGACGGATGAGTCAGAACAAGGAGGAAACAGAAGGGGCAGGAATAGGACAATTCTTTACGCTTCGCGTATCCCCACCAGCCCATCTCACAGCAGCAACTCTCGCGAAGCATGCCGACAGTCGTGTTTTTACCTAACAGCGAAGACTGATAGGTTTCTAGTGGGGTAAAAAGAGAGCAGCACATTACTCCACAGGGGGGTCTGGGCAGCCGTTGGGGAGCCGTTGGGGGGCCGTTGGGGTTTGCCGGGGGGGATCGTTTTTCGCATACAGTCACACACTTCGTGCTTTTCGATTTCCCAGAACTCCATTCCCGGGCCACATTCTGAATGCCCGGAGCCAACTGTAGGCCACTTCGTGCTCTTCGACTTCCCAGAACTCCATTCCCGGGCCACATTTTGAATGCCCGGAGCCAACTGTAGGCCACTTCGTGCTCTTCGAGTTCCCAGAACTCCATTCCCGGGCCACATTTTGAATGCCCGGAGCCAACTGTAGGCCACTTCGTGTTCTTCGACTTCCCAGAACTCCATTCCCGGGCACATTTTGAATGCCCGGAGCCAACTGTAGGCCACTTCGTGGTGTTCGAGTTCCCAGAACTCCATTCCTGGGCATGATTTTGAATGCCCGGAGCCAACTGTAGGCTATTTCGTGTTCTTCGAGTTCCCAGAACTCCACTCCCGGGCCACACTTTGAATGCTGAGGCAGGCTGATGCTGAGGCTGAGGCAGGCTGAGGCTGAAGGCAGACTGAAGCTGAGGACGAGGCTGAAGGCAGACTGAGGCTGAGGCTGAAGCAGGCTGAGGCTGAGGCTGAGGCAGGCTGAGGCTGAGGCGAGGCTGAGGCTGAGGCTGAGGCAAGGCTGAAGGCAGACTGGGCTGAGGCTGAACAGGCTGAGGCTGAGGCTGAGGCTGAGGCTGAGGCTGAGGCTGATGCAGCTGAGGCTGAGGCAGGCTGAGGCTGAAGGCAGAGAGGCTGAGGCAGGCTGAGGCTGAGGCAGGCTGAGGCTGAGGCAGGCTGAGGCTGAGGCTGAGGCAGGCTGAGGCTGAGGCCGAGGCTGAAGGCAGACTGAGGCTGAGGCTGAAGCAGGCTGAGGCTGAGCTGAGGACGGCTGAGGCTGAGGCTGAGGCAGGCTGATGCTGAGGCAGGCTGAGGCTGAGGCTGAGGCTGATGCAGGCTGAGGCTGAGGCAGGCTGAGGCTGAGCCCGAGGCTGAAGGCAGATTGAGGCTGAGGCTGAAGCAGGCTGAGGCTGAGGCTGAGGCAGGCTGAGGCTGAGGCTGATGCAGGCTGATGCTGAGGCTGTCTGAGGCTGAGGCTGAGGCTGATGCAGGCTGAGGCTGAGGCAGGCTGAGGCTGAGGCCGAGGCTGAAGGCAGACTGAGGCTGAGGCTGAAGCAGTCTGAGGCTGAGGCTGAGGCAGGCTGAGGCTGAGGCTGAAGCAGGCTGATGCTGAGGCAGGCTGAGGCTGAGGCTGAGGCTGATGCAGGCTGAGGCTGAGGCAGGCTGAGGCTGAGGCCGAGGCTGAAGGCAGACTGAGGCTGAGGCTGAAGCAGGCTGAGGCTGAGGCTGAGGCAGGCTGAGGCTGAGGCTGAGGCAGGCTGATGCTGAGGCAGGCTGAGGCTGAGGCTGAGTCTGATGCAGGCTGAGGCTGAGGCAGGCTGAGGCTGAGGCCGAGGCTGAAGGCAGACTGAGGCTGAGGCTGAAGCAGGCTGAGGCTGAGGCTGAGGCAGGCTGAGGCTGAGGCTGATGCAGGCTGAGGGTGAGGCAGGCTGAGGCTGAGACCGAGGCCGACGGCAGACTGAGGCTGAGGCTGCGGCAGGCTGAGGCTGAGGCCGAGGCTGAAGGCAGACTGAGGCTGAGGCTGAAGCAGGCTGAGGCTGAGGCTGAGGCAGGCTGAGGCTGAGGCTGAGGCAGGTTGAGGCTGAGGCAGGCTGAGGCCGAGGCTGAAGGCAGACTGATGTTGAGGCTGAAGCAGGCTGAGGGCGAGGCTGAGGCAGGCTGAGGCTGATGCAGGCTGAGGGTGAGGCTGAGGCAGGCTGAGGCCGAGGCTGAAGGCAGACTGATGTGGAGGCTGAAGCAGGCTGAGGGCGAGGCTGAGGCAGGCTGAGGCTGAGGCAGGCTGATGCTTAGGCTGAGGCAGGCTGAGGCTGAGGCTGTGACTGCGACTGCTGTTGCCACTGCGACTGCCATCGCGAATGCGACCACGACTGCGAGAACAGCAGAATTCTACAACAGGATTCTTATCTGAATCTTAAGGGGAATGCTTCCAGATATGCTCCTACACATCGCTGTTAGGTTGCTTTGCCGGGATAATTCAGGCGTGTGTCCGCTTGGCCCCGCATATCTCCCCTGTTCCTCCTTCCTCCCGCCTCCTTGTACAGCCTCCTTGTGGGGGGAGCGGGAGAAGGACGAGGCGGAGGAGGAGGGAGAGAAAGCGCTCCTCGTGGTTTGAGTCGTTTGGGGTTTCTCGTCCTGGTGTGAGTCGGCTCATGGGGGGAAGCGTTTTGTGAGCCGTTCGACTCCTTGGTGTGTAGTCGCTTTCGGGGGCTCTTCGTCCTGGTGTGAGTCGTTCGGGCTTCTCGTGGTATGAGTTGTTCGGGCCCCTCATCCTGGTGTGAGTCGTTCGGGCCCCTCCTCCTGGTGTAACTCGTTCGGGCTCCTCGTGGTGTGAGTCGTTCGGGGCCCGCGTCGTGGTTTGAGTCGTTCGGGCTCCTCGTGGTGTGAGTCGTTCGTGCGCCTCGTCCTGGTGTGAGTCGTTCGGGCCCCTCCTTGTGGTGTGAGTCGTTCGGGCTCTTCGTGGTGTGAGTCGTTCGGGCCCCTCGTCCTGATGTGAGTCGTTCGGGCTCCTCGTGGGGCCTCTTGGGGGCCTCTTGGAGCCTCGTGGGGCCTCTTGGGGGCCTCTTGGGGGCCTCTTGGGGGCCTCTTGGGTGCCTCTTGGGGCCTCGTGGGGCCTCTTGGGGGCCTCTTGGGGGCCTCTTGGGGGCCTCGTGGCGCCTCCTGGGGCCTCCTGGGGGCCACTTGGGGGCCTCTTGGGGGCCTCTTGGGGCCGCTTGGGGGCCTCTGGGGGGCCTCTTGGAGGCCTCTTGGGAGCCTCCCTCCTGGGAGCCTCTTGGGGCCATCTTGGGGCCTCCTGCGACCTCCGCAGAAGCGCAAAGGAGAGCTGCCCCCTGAGAAGGACAAAATGAGCCCAAAACCTTCGTAAAATCAATGATTTTGCTATGAGGGAAGATGAGCGCGGCCCCCTCAGAAGGCCAAAATGGGGCCAAAACCCTTGTAAAATCAATGATTTCTGCTTCAAAGACGAGCTGAGGCGCCAAACTCCGTCCCCCCCCCGGGCCAGAATCCTCGTGAGGGTCGTCGTTTTTTGGCCCTCCCAGGAGTCGAAAAAGACCCCCCCTGAGCACACCCCGGAATCCCTGTCCAGGCCCAGGGGGAGGGGGTAGGGGGAGGGGTAAACCCCTCCCCGAAGGGGAAGAAGGGGGGTTGGAGGGTGGAGAACAGAGAAAGCTCGCTAAACCACTCACGCCCAAAGGGCTGGTGGGATTGAGGCGTAGTGAGTGAGATGTGGGGAGCCTGGAGCGAGAGTCAGAAGTGAGAAGTGGTGAGTGCTTCTGCCGATGGTGACTGCTGACGAGGAGGAGGAGGCACCGCTGCACATCGAGATGCAACGGCAGGATTGCTCCCGCCTCTTCGCGGACGTTACCGTCTGGCACGGCGTCCCAGTAGACCCTCAGATCCGACGTCACGAAGCAAACGCATCAACGTTGTAATCACGCGACGGATCGAACCTCGAGGGCCGCTGGGCCCGAAGCAATGCAGGACCGCCCGCTGTGCGACAGTTGCGACGCCAGGATCTCAGCAGAGGTGCGGGCACCAGTGGCGGCCGCGGGTCCCGGGCAGTGCGGTGAGCGCTCGCTGCAGCCGACAGCAGACGAGCGGCACCGCCCACGCCTTGGCATCGCTCGGGCGTGTGCATGTTTCCTTCGGCGAGGACCATCGAGGAGCATCCTTGATCATTTGGCGAAAAAGCCACGCACGAAACCGAAAAAAACACAGGGAATGGACGTCCGAGCGATGGCGAGATGCACCCCGGGGCGCCCGGGACCCCGCGCCCAGGGCGCTGCCGCGGGAGGGCCGCCCCGAGGCGCCTGCGCTTCCCGGCCAAGGGCCGGCTCGCGCGTCAGCGGCCCGCGGGGTGGTCCCGACGGCCTGGCCCGCGGGGTCCAGCCCAGAGGCTGTGATCTGGTCATCGGTGATGGGCCTGTTTTCCACCACCACCGCCATCAGTTGGAAGGGGGGAAGGAGGTGGAGCAGGAGGAGGAGGAGGACGAAGAGGAGGAGGAGGTGGAGGAGGTGGAGGAGGAGGAGGAGGAGGAGGAGGAGGACCCCCATCCCCCCCTCACTACTCATCCTCGGGTGTGGTGGAAAACGGCCCGTTCCATCGGCGACGCGCTTTCGGACCGGCGGCGGCCGGTGTCTGGAGAACCGACACGGCGCGCCCACCCGGGGGCGCGCAGGGTCGCTGGTCGAGAGCCTTGCGCGCCGGCCTCGTGGCTCGGGCTCGGCTCAGCCGGGCGTCCTGCCTCCCCCTCCTCCTCCCCCCCCTCCCCCTCCTCCCCCTCCTCCTCCTCCCCTTGCCTCCTCCCCCTCCTCCTCCTCCTCCTCCTCCTCCTCCTCCTCCCCCCCCTCCTCCTCCTCCTCCTCCTCTCCTCTCCTCCTCCTCCTCCTCCTCCCCTCCTCATCCCCCGCCCCCCCCTCCCCCTCCTCCCCCTCCCCTGCCCGCACGGCGCACCCTCTCGCCCCTCTCCTGGCGCGAGGGGCGCGCCGCGTCCTGTCTGCCGCGGCCGGAGCGGCTGGAGCCCGACGGCGACCGCCTGAGCTGCTGCCTCGGGGGGATCGCGAGAGGAGGCATGAGCTCCGCGGTGTCGCTGGTTTTTGCAAGGGCGCCCACGAGGGCGCGAAGTTATTCGCGCTTCGCGGGCCTCGCTCCTCCTCCCCCCTTTCCTCGTCCTCCTCTTCTCCCTTTGGGGGGGGCGGCGCGAGAGCGCGAAGTTATTCGCGCTTCGCGGAGCTCTGAGCGCGAAGTTGGGAGCCCTTGTTCCCAACCATCCTGTGGTGTTGGGTCCTCGTTTTGAAGAGACGGTGCCCCGCGTCTCCTTCCTTCCTCCTCCCCCTCCTCCCTCCTCCCCCATCCTGGCTTTTGCTCTCCGCATGTCTCTGTTTCGGCACACCCCTCACACGTTTCGTGGCCCCATGGGGAGCTCCACCTAAGGTCCCAGTGGCGGAATTCGCATGGCGCCGCCGCCCCATTTTGGCACACCCCTCACACGTTTCGTGGCCCCATAGGGAGCTCCACCTAAGGTCCCAGTGGCGGAACTCGCATGGCGCCGCCGCCCCATTTTGGCACACCCCTCGCACGTTTCGTGGCCCCATAGGGAGCTCCACCTAAGGTCCCAGTTGCGAAACTCGCATGGCGCCGCCGCCCCATTTTGGCACACCCCTCACACGCTTCGTGGCCCCATAGGGAGCTCCACCGAAGGTCCCCGTGGCGGAACTCGCATGGCGCCGCCGCCGCCCCTTTTGGCCACCCCTCACACGTTTCGTGGCCACCATAGGGAGCTCCAGCCCTGGTCCGGTGGCGGAACTCGCATGTCGCGCCGCCCCATTTTGGCACACCCCTCACGACGTTTTGGGCCCCATAGGGAGCTCCACGAAGGTCCCGTGGCGGAACTCGCTGGCGCCGCCGCCCCATTTTGGCACACCCCTCACACGTTTCGTGGCCCCATAGGGAGCTCCACCTAAGGTCCCAGTTGCGAAACTCGCATGGCGCCGCCGCCCCATTTTGGTACACCCCTCACACGTTTCGTGGCCCCATAGGGAGCTCCACCTAAGGTCCCAGTGGCGGAACTCGCATGCGGTACCCACACCCATTTTGGCACACCCCTCACACGTTTCGTGGCCCCATAGGGAGCTCCACCCCAGGTCCGGGTGCGGAACCTCGCATGGCGCCGCCGCCCCATTTGTACCACGCCCTCACACGTTTTCGTGGCCCCATAGGGAGCTCCACCTAATGTCCCAGGTGCCGAACTCGCATGGCGCCGCCGCCCCATTTTGGCACACCCCTCACACGTTTCGTGGCCCCCGTAGGGAGCTCCACCTAAGGTCCCAGTGGCGGAACTCGCATGGCGCCGCC
Source organism: Prorocentrum cordatum (assembly GCA_963575745.1). Lineage (NCBI taxonomy): Eukaryota > Dinophyceae > Prorocentrales > Prorocentraceae > Prorocentrum > Prorocentrum cordatum. Next base: position 91,181 of record CAUYUJ010022080.1, on the reverse strand, counting down.
GCCCCATTTTGGCACACCCCTCACACGTTTAGTGGCCCCATAGGGAACTCCACCTAAAGTCCCAGTGGCGGAACTCGCATGGCGCCGCCGCCCCATTTTGGCACACCCCTCACACGTTTAGTGGCCCCAAACGGAGCTCCACCGAAGGTCCCAGTGGCGGAACTCGCATGGCGCCGCCGCCCCATTTTTGCACACCCGTCACACGCTTCGTGGCCCCATGGGGAGCTCCACCTAGGGTCCCCAGTGGCGGAACTCGCATGGCGCCGCCGCCCCATTTTGGCACACCCCTCACACGCTTCGTGGCCCCATGGGGAGCTCCACCTAAGGTCCCAGTGGCGGAACTCGCATGGCGCCGCCGCCCGAGCACAGTCGTTTTTGAGGGTTTGCCAACGAAGGAGTCGAACGTGGAGGACGCACTCCCCCTAGAGGAGCTAGGCTATGTTTTATGGTGGGTGTATTTATAATTTGGTGGTGGGTGTTGACGGTGGTCGATTGGTGTGTATCGGTGGGGGGGCTTTTGTGGGGTTGGTGGCGAGGTTGGGGTACGGGGGTTTTATTATTTTGATGGAGAGCTGTTAGGATATGTTGTGGGTGTGTTTGATAGGTGGGTGGTATTTCGTTGTTGGCGAGGCGTTTTTTTCTTTTTTTTTTTGTTCTGATCTATTTTTTTTAATCATTTTTTAATTGTTTTTTCTTTTTTTCATTTATGGATTTAGCATATTTTTTTTTTAGTTTTCATTCTTTATATTATGTTAAATTATTTTTTATTTTTTTTTTACAGTCGGTTTGGCTTTGGTCACGAGTTGATCCGCCAGGCTTGACTTGAGCAGCGACACGCCCGAGTTTCGCCGTCTCTCGACGGTCTGACTGTTTGGCTTCGCGCCGCGGGCAACCCGCGCGCGTCGCTGGGACCCTCTCAGGGCGACCAGCGCGTGACCCGGGAATTTCGCGCTGCGCTCTGCCCAGAGCCTCGCTCGCCCCCGTCGTCTCTCCGCCCAGCGGCCACAGCCTTGCCCGCTATCAGCCAGCCTGCTCGCTCTCCCTGCTGCGCGCAGCGGACGACCTGCGCGCGTCGCCAGGACCCCTTCGGGGCGACCAGCGCGCGTCGCGGGGACTCCGTGCAGCGCCGCGCCCGCAGCCATGCACATCGGCGCGAACGGGCAAAGAGGCGGAAAAAGAAAAGGAAGGAAGCGGGCGCGGTCCTCGTGAGGAGCGTGCCGACGTGGGCGTCGACACTTATGTACGTTGATTCGCACGCAGACTCATTCACAGTCAGACTCCACTCGCGCTCAGGCTCACCCGTCCTCAGCCTCTCGCACTCAGACCGACCGTCTTTCTTCGTATTGTGTACCCCGCCACGAATTTCGGTACGCCCCTCGCACGGTTCGTGGCCCCACAGGGAGCGCGGGCGAAGATGGTACTCACAATTGCGGCATTCACAACTGCATATGGTTGGGTCCTTCGTCAGGCTAATTTTACGGCGGATCTCATGTCTACCACGTTTGAATATATGTATATATATATATATATATTACGAAATTCGCTCCAGGAACCGACAAGGATCCGTCGACCGCAGGCCCCCCCCGTGTTAAGATTCTACGGGGGACGCGGGTGGTCCTTTTCGACGTCAAGACGAAAATCCTTTGTCCTGCGTAAGTGCGCCAACGCCCTGCGTCTCTCGACCCAACGGGCCCCCTGAAGTTCCCACCGCGCGGTGGCACGACGCGCGGCGTTCGGTGCCGCGTCACGGTGGCTGCCGCCCAAAAGCATGGTGGAGAGGAAGGCGGTACCTATTCAAAACGGTGGCTCTGGCCCAACCACTGCGGACTGGACGGCAGCGTCTTTTCAAAAAGGTCGCTTCCTCTCAAAGCGCGGCGGAGTGGAGGGCAGCACCCTTTCACGCTGGTGGCTTCTGCCCCAATCACTGTGGGACGCACGCGCCGAAACGTCGTCCACGGAAGCCGCAGAAAAGAGATGTGCCGCATGCGGCAAAGGACAGGTCGGATGCCAAAAATGCCCATCCCCAGGCCGATTTTTTTCCTCGTGGCGCTGAACCTCACGGTCCCGCGCGGTACACGGGCCCTCTGGGAAATCATAGCAGCGAACCCAATGAGGGTCGCACGGATCCGATTTCCAACCTTACCGTAATCGTGAAATCGCGCCGGATCCCATTTCCGTGCGCGCGGATCCAATTTCTGATTTTCGGGATCCGCGTCGGACTCTGTTTTTTTACGGCGGATCTCATGTCTACCACGTTTTGAATGTATAATATGAAATTCGCTCCGGGAACCGACAAGAATGGGATCCGTCGACCGCAGGCCCCCCCCGTGTTAAGATTCTACGGGGGACGGGGATGGTCCTCTTCGACGTCAAGGGGGAAATCTCTCGTCCTGCGTAAGTAGAAAGGGAGAGAGGGAGAGAGAGAGAGAGAGAGAGAACGAGAATTGTTCGATGGATGGAGACGGTTGGTATAATGGTTTCGGTCCCACACATAGAATTTATATATGAATGTGTTTAAACATACACGTATATGGATACATATATCAGCATCGGCCTCTGGCTGGCCGTACAGATATACGATATATCGTTACCCAGGCGATATGGCCAGAAAACGCCCGCAAACGAACATAGTGTAGAATGTATCGATGCGCGCGGCCCCCCTTGGGGATCGACGCACATTGTGGATGCCCATGCCCTGCTGATTGCGCTCATCCTGATGTTCAGGATCGAAATTTCCTTGCTCATCCATCGGCTGCACGTAAGAGTGACCCTTGGCAAGAGTAACCTTTGGTGCGCGGATTCTGGGGGGCACGAGGAGGCCAAACCCAAGCGCGCAGGCCGCTGCTATCGCATCGCTTTCAGCGATCGGGGGGCCCTTCTGGGTCCGCACAGGGTCACTGCGGCAAAGGATCACTCTCACGTATAGTCGAATACAGGTCTCTTCAACCTGCCGCTTCTCCAGTCTAGATCCGCTGATGGCATCCGGAAGAGACCCCCGCTCCCACAACTTGGCGCAGCTTGCCCGAGGGATGGCGCTGCGCCAAGAACACCGCATGCGTACCTGGGTCTCGAGTGTGGGCACCAGCTCTGCGACCTGGCCGGCCAGATTGACACCCTCCGAGGAGGCAGGCCAGGCCTCCCCTTGGGGTCCTCCAGCGGCAGCTGCAGCGGCAGCTGCACCGTCTGCTGGGGCGGCAGTGGCCACGCCAGGTGCTTCGCAAAGGCGGTGGACCCCTTGGTGGGCGGGACCGCCTGCATGGACGTCACCGCCTGCTGGGGGCCACCCTTCCGAACGCACAGACTGGATAGACCTCCAATGGACCCCCTGTCCCCCCCCCTCCTCCTCCTCCTCCTCCTCCTCCTCCTCCTCCTCCTCCTCCTCGCCCTCCTCCTCCTCCTCCTCCTCCTCCTCCTCGCCCTCCTCCTTCTCCTCCTCCTCCTCCTCGCCCTCCCTCTCCCGACCGGCGATCCTCCGAATTACTTGTCTGTGGCCTCTCGGGGCCCGAGCTGCTCTCGGTGCGAGCGCGCGGGCGGAGGCCTCGCCGGCCCGCCGGGAGAGGAGCGACATCCCGAGATCCGAACCTCGAGCCCTGCCATCGCTCGGACGAGACATCCCGGTGCATTGCTTGGCTTCGTGCGTGCTTGCCGTCTCGAGGGTCCAAGATGCCCCGAGATGGTCCAGAACTTCTGGCGCCGGCGTCGCCGAGGAAAGCACCGCACGTCCGAGCGATGCCCAGGGATGCCTCAGCGACTCCGAGCCTGGATGTCTTCCCTTTGTGCCTGCTGCGGGGAGCCGTGGCTTCGGGGGGCTGTCTGCCTTGACCCCCCACCCCCGACCGCAGGCATCGCGGGGAAGTGGCACACCGTCGAGAGCAAACACGGCCGAAACTCCAAGCCGGCTCGATCCGCGAGGGCCCCACAGCCCTCCTCGACATAAAACGCAGGTCTTTATCCGACGCCCTGGCCCCCGAATTTCACTGTCGATGGACGCGCAGCGCGGCCGCGGGGCCAACGAACAAACTGCAGTCACCAGTGTCGGCGTCGACTCTCAAAATGGGGGGTCCGGGGGCGTCGCCACGTCGTGGGAAGACTTGCGCTTGATTTCGAGGCGGGACCGGAAACTGGGCAAGGTGAAGTGTCCCGCACGACGTCTGGAGGACGAACAGCCATCGGAAAAAAGCCATCAGAACAACCCTCGGGACAACCATCGGGACAAGCATCGGGACAACCGTCGGGACAACCACCAGGACAACCACCAGGACAACCATCGGGGCACCCATTGGAGCAACCATCGGGACAACCATCGGGGCAACCATCGGGACAACCGTCGGGACGATCAGCGGGACAACCATCGGGGCAACAATCGGACAACCACGGGATGACCAAGGGGCAGGCAGCGGGGCACCCACGGGACAACCGCGAGACACCGAGCGACGACCGCGGGAGACACCGCCCAGAGGGGGGCAAGCGGGGGGAGGAGGCGGACGTTGGCTCCCGGCCCTAACAGGGCCGGAATCTCTCCCGCCCTTGCGCAGCTTCCCCATGCCCACACGCACGGCTCGAGCCGAAGCCGAAATCGGTTTCACGGCTGGGCGACTCCTGTCCACTGCGGTCCCACCCCACACGTCCAAAAAAAGAAGAAAAACAAAGAGAAGAATGGATGGAGAGATAGACTTAGAGATACAGAGACTCAGACGGGTAGAGAGAGAGAGAGAGACAAACAAAAGGAGAGATAGAGATGGAGACAGAGAGAGAGGGATACAACAACAAATGTTCTGACCCAAACATGAAGGGATCTGGGGGAGAGAGGCGGAGAGAGAAAGATAGAAAGGAAGAAAGACAGACAGACAGACAGACAGAGACAGGGCCAGCGTGAGCTTGGGAAGGGCAAAGAGAAAGAGAGAGAGGGGGGGGGATGCGCGGGAAAATGGGGATGAGGATGATAATGCTAGAGTATGGTAGTCACCTCGACCCAGAACCCGTTTTATGACGATATTGTTGAAACGCCACTCTGAGACCGAATTGGAGCCCATTTCCAGGCCCGCGTTGCTGCGAGAAAAGGCGGCTACCAGTGTGTTGCCTTCGCGCTGACTGTGTTCATTATTCACTGCTGCGTTTGAGCTGCTTCTGATGTGGACTGCAGCCCACCAACGCTGATTTAGTGCTGACTTCTTGGCTGCGAGCGAGAGGGGGAAGTGAGAAGGAGAAGGCCTTCTCAGAAGGTCCGGAAGTCCGCTGGCCTTCTGAGAAATGTTCCAAACCATCCCCGGAGACGCAAACATGATCGACCCACGAACCCAGAAAGGAATGTCGAAATGTGAGGCATGGTGACATTTTCAAGACACCTGATAGGGCGACGGGCAATTGCAATGCTGAGTGTATCGATCTTGATGTACCGTGCCAAGGGCTGTGCTGTGCTCCGCGGTGCTGACTTGCGATGTGCCGTGCCGTGATTATGATAGCGTTGTGGATCAAGTCTTGCTTTGCATCCGAGTCTAGACCGAACTGATCTGGATCGTAAGCTCGACCGCGACAGAGGACGAGCCAGGGAACGTGCCACGCCGAGTGGTGTGCTAGGGGACGTGCCAGGGCACGTCACGCCAGAACGTCGCAAGGGACGCGCCAGGGGACGCACCAGTGCGCCAGGGGACGCCCCACGGAAGGGTGGGGTTGGACTGCGATGCACTCTACTGCGACAAGCGTCTCGCTCGAGACATCCTCATCACATCCTTATGCTAGACATCCGCCTGGGCGAACTGGGCACGTGAAAACAAGTGTCTCACTCGAGAAATTCTCAACACCTCCTCATGCTAGACATCTGCCTGAGCAACCTGGACGTATGAAGGCAAGCGCTTCGCTTGAGACAACCTGCCCGAATCCTCATGCTAGACATCTGCCTGGGCGACCTGGACACGTGAAAGCAAGCGTCTCGCTCGAGACACCCTCAACACATCTTCATGTTAGACATCCGCCTGGGCGACCTGGGCACGTCATAACAAGCGGTTCGTTCGAGACGTCCTCAACACATCTTCATGCTAGACATCCGCCTGGGCGACCTGGACACGTGAAAGCAAGCGTCTCGCTCGAGACACCCTCAACACATCTTCATGTTAGACATCCGCCTGGGCGACCTGGGCACGTCATAACAAGCGGTTCGTTCGAGACGTCCTCAACACATCTTCATGCTAGACATCCGCCTGGGCGACCTGGACACGTGAAAGCAAGCGTCTCGCTCGAGACACCCTCAACACATCTTCATGTTAGACATCCGCCTGGGCGACCTGGGCACGTCATAACAAGCGGTTCGTTCGAGACGTCCTCAACACATCTTCATGCTAGACATCCGCCTGGGCGACCTGGA
>CAUYUJ010022080.1:82500-84720 GCA_963575745.1 Prorocentrum cordatum | reverse complement strand
CGGCACACCCCTCACGAGGATCGTGGCCCCATAGGGAGCTCCACCGAAGGCGCCAGTGGCAGGGTTCGCATGGCGGCCTCGGGCCATTTCGGCACACCCCTCACGAGGATCGTGGCCCCATCGGGAGCTCCACCGAAGGCCCCAGTGGCAGCGTTCGCATGGCGGCCTCGGGCGATTTCGGCACACCCCTCACGAGGATCGTGGCCCCATAGGGAGCTCCACCGAAGACGCCAGTGGCAGGGTTCGCATGGCGGCCTCGGGCCATGTCGGCACACCCCTCACGAGGATCGTAGCGGCAGGGTTCGCACGGCGGCCTCGGGCCGTTTCGGAACACCCCTCACGAGGATCGTGGCCCCATAGGGGGCTCCACCGAAGGCCCCAGTGGCAGGGTTCCCATAGGGAGCTCCACCGAAGGCCCCAGTGGCAGCGTTCGCATGGCGGCCTCGGGCCATGTCGGCATACTCCTCACGAGGATCGTGGCCCCATGGGGAGCTCCACCGAAGACCCCCAGTGGCAGCGCTCGCATGGCGGTCTCGGGGCATTTCGGCACACCCCTCACGTGGATCGTGGCCCCATAGGGAGCTCCGCCGAAGGCGCCAGTGGCAGGGTTTGCACGGCGGCCTCGGGCCATTTCGGCTCACGAGCATCGTGGCCCCACCGGGAGCTCCACCGACGGCGCCAATGGCAGGGTTCGCACGGCGGCCTCTGGCCATTTCGGCACACCCCTCACGTGGATCGTGGCCCCATAGGGAGCTCCACCGCAGGCCCCAGTTGCAGGGTTCGCATGCCGTCCTCGAGCCATTTCGGCACGCCCCTCACGAGGATCGTGGCCCCATAGGAGCTCCAGCGAAGGCGCCAGTAGCAAGGTTCGGATGGCGGCATCGGGGCATTTCGGCACACCCCGCACGAGGATCGTGGCCCCACAGGAGCTCTAGCGGAGGCGCCAGTGGCAAGGTTCGCATGGCGGCCCCGGGCCATTTCGGCACACCCCTCACGAGGATCGTGGCCCCATAGATGCGTTGCTTCAACAACCGCGCCTGGGCGTCGTACTCCTCCGTGTCGACGTGCAACGCCACCTCCTCCCTCATGGCTCTCAAAGCCCTCTTCTGCTTTTGCTCCTCGGTCAGAGGGGCGCCGTCTGTGTCGTCGTCGGCGCCCGCGAAGACGGCCACGAACGTGTTCCTGACCATGTCGGGTTCCGGCGGGAAGCTGTGGCCACATAGGGAGCGCGGGCAAAGATGGCATTCACAAGTGTGGTATTCACAACTGCATATGGTCGGGTCCTTCGCCAGGCTAATTTTTGTCTGGGAGCATCTGAAACGAAATTGGGCGTTGTTCCGGCGAGAACCACGTTCTGAAATCGACTCGCCCTCCATGCTCATATTAATTGGAGCATCTGAGACAGGTGCTCAGCGCCAGGATGAGAGCCTCGTTTCCAAAAGGAGCCGCCTTGCATCGTTGTAGCGTGTAAGACTTCTCTTTTAAGCAGGGCGTGGCACTATTCAGTGGGCCGTGCGCGTGGCAGACTCTGTCGAGCGTGCCGTGGGGCCTCCCGCCAGCCATTCTTGGCGGGATTCTTCGATTTCCAGAGCTTGGCCCCGAAGTCCGGGAATCCCATACGGAGCTCGGGTTTCAGGCAGAGCAGCCTTCTCCTAATGCGCCGTCTGGACGTCCAGACCGTTATGCGCTCCCCTTCCCAGGCCACGGTTCTCTGCACATGCCTGCCCATCGCAAATCGGCGTGCGTGGCGCTGCGGGGCTGCCTGGAGATTTCCTGGTTCTCTCTTCCCCTTCTCGTGGGGCATCCTGGCGACCTCCTGGGACATCCAGGATTGCCTTGCGACACCCTGGCGACCTGTTGGTTCTCTTTCTCTCTCTCTCTCTCTCTCTATTCCCTCCTGCGGGCCGCGAAGTTGAGCATTGGCTGGCAGTGCCAGCTTCTCAGCCAGTTCGCTGTGCACCCGTTGTATCGCCTGGGTAGCTGTCCGCCGATGGAAGCACGAAGGGTTTGGCGCCCACACGGTCAGAAGCGAGGCGAAGCCATCTCGGGCGAAGCGCCCAGCCCGCCCCTCCGTCGTGAACGGGGACGAAGAGGGAGGAGTGGGGGATGATGGCGAAGACGACGGTGGATGGATATGATGAGTAGGGACAGTAGTAGTAGTAGTAGTAGTAGTAGTAGTAGTAGTAGTAGTAGTAGTAGTAGTAGTAGTAGTAGTAGTAG
>CAUYUJ010022080.1:10000-75000 GCA_963575745.1 Prorocentrum cordatum | reverse complement strand
AAGGGGGTGCCTCACCACGAAGGCGTGCGGATGCGCGACCATGATCAACAAACGATGGTTCGGCAGGCACAACATCCGCCGCGTCATCATTCCTCCCACCCAGCTGAGAGGCAGAGGTGGCATGATCTACCTCAGATCAGGCCCAGTCATGCTGGCGGTGATGGTTCTCTACTTTCCGCCACGCCCCTCCAAGGCTGGCGCGGCGGCGGTGTATCGTGATACTTGCCCCCAGCTGTTGCTGTGGGCCCAGACCGAGTTTGCCGCCATCCCGCAGCGCTACACAACGATCCTGCGCATGGACCTCCATGGCGGCCTGGCCAGCTCTTACGCGTCCACGGCGGTCGGCCCCTACGGCGCCCCCCATGGAGCCTGACACCAGCAAGAAGTTACACGAGTGGATGGACGTGGTGGGCCTGATCGCGATCAACACGTTCTGCCGGTGCGTGAACACATGCGAGGGCTCCCAGGGGGCCAGCCAGATCGACTACATTCTCATCCCAGCAGCCGCGCGCCCACTGGTGGACCTGGACGGCCACGTGGCGACGGTCTGCACAGGAGAGCCGCTCCATGCCAGGCGTGCTGGACCATATCCCGATCGCCCTCAAGATGAAGATGGCGCCGCCGATCAACATGATTCCGAGAAGAGAGCGGTGGGACCGAGCGAAGCTGAGCCAGGCGACGCTGGTAGGCGAGGGCCGCGAGGCCGTCTTCCGTGATGCGCAGGAGCAGTCGGAAACCCACCGCGCGGCGCATGATATCCTGGAGAGTAGTGGGGTCACGACGGGGCACGCGGCTTTGCTGATGACCATGTTCCGCAACGTTGGCCTCAAGCACTCCTCCCAGGAAACGATGACGGACCCCGGGCGCGAGCCGCTGACCACCGGGAAGTGGCAACTACTGAAGCGGCGGCGGGATCTCCTCCAGAGCATCACGGTGCACGACGCCGCCGTTGACGACGACGCCTTTCGGAAGCGCGCCATGACCATCAAGGCCTCCGCGAAGTCCCCCAAGACGCACAGGAGGCAGGCGTTGGAGGCGCAGCAGCAGCAGACAGAGAACGAGCTCTCCATCGCCCTGCGGCGCCGCGACACGGCGGCCGCCCCGCGCCTCGCGCGGGCGCTCGCGAGGGCGGGGATCGGCATCAAGAAGAACCGCGCGTACCGCGCCAACCCGCCCTACTCGCCCTCGGCCCAAGGGTGGAGCGACTTCCTGCAGCTCCAGCCGCTGGAGGGCGGCCTGCTCGGCGAGGCCATCTCAGTCCTGCGGGGCGCAGACGCTTCAGCTGAGCGGCTCGCGCAGCTGGCAAACATCGACGAGCGCGCGCACCCTGGCAATTATGACGCCCCGCCCGACATGAGGAAGCAGGCGCAGGAGGACTTTAACGCCACGCGCAAGGTTTAGGTGTCATCGGCCTGAGAGATAGTTTAATCATAAACGTTGCGCTCTGGTGCTAATTAAGACCCATTAGCTTCAACTGTATCGGTCAGTCTTGGGGTTCATGGCGCCCCGTTCTCGAGTCCGGCCCGACGCGCCCCCGCGCGTCCCAGCCATGCCAAACCAGTCGGTCTCGGCAGTCGAGCTCCGCCCAGCGCGCTGCGGTCGAGCCCCGCCGCCCTGGCTGGCCCGCTTGCCGCGAGCGGCCCCAATGTTCAGGTCGCTGGCAGCGCGACCCCGCTGCGCCGGCGGCGCATCTGCGTCGTGGGATTCTCTAGCTGGGCCCCCCACTTCGCCACTCCCGCGTTGCGCCCGGCATCTTCGATTTCCGTGCCAGTGCGCAAAACAATACGTGCAAACGCGTTGTAGAGTTGCATCTTGTAAGACACGCAAATGTCAGCGCGCCTGGGCCCCAGACAGCGTGTTCCTACAGCCTGCACTGCGCAATGCGCGTGGCGCAATCTCTGTGGCGCTCAGTACGCGGCGCAATCTATGCGGAGCAACGCGAGCCGCGAAATGCACGAAGCGACGCTGCGGCGACGGGGGGGGAACGGCGGCAACGCAGCCGCAAGCATGGGCCGCCGGACCGAATCGCGATTGTCTTTGCGCCACAGGTCCGGAAATTAGTCGGACGCGCACATGGCCATGTCGCCGACGTTGAATGGGGGCCTGCCGCTGTGTGCTTTCGGGAAAGCCTTGGCCCCCTTGCCGCCCTGCGCGCCGCCCTCGTTCCCCCCCTGGCCGTTCTCGTCGCCCCCGTTGTCCTGCGCGCCGCCCTGGTTGGTCTGAGCGTCGTCCTTGTCGCCCTTCTCCCGCGCGCCCTCGGTCTCCGTCGCGCTGCCCTTGCCGCCCATGTCCTCCTGCTCGGCCTGCGCGCCGTCCACGCTGACCTTCGCTCCGCTCTTGCCGCCCTTCTCCTCGGCCAGCTTCGCCTCCTGGGCCCGAGTGCCCTCCTGGGTCTTCCGCGCCTCCTCCTCCAAACGCTGCTTCTCCTCCAGAGCCTCCTGCGCCTTCTTCGCCTCCTGGATCTCCCTGGCCGCGTCCAAGGCGTCCAAGGCCAGCTGGGCGCCGCTGGGAATCCCGGTGGCCTTCTCTCAAGAAGGCGCCAACACCTTCCCGGCCTTGCCCTCCTCAGAGCCCGCCCCGTCAGCGACCGGTGCCTCGCGGGCGACGACGACGACGGCGGCGGCGACGACGAGTTTCGAAAAGTGTTCGACCGTTCCGCGTCCTTCCGAGTATTTGTTCCGTTTGTCGGCGCCACGTTTGTCTTCGAAACGCGGGTCGCGGGGGCGCCCTCGTCGCGCCCCGCGCCCCCTGCCAGAAGCCCCCGGGGCCCCGCCCAGAAAAAACAAAGAACGACAACCTTCGAGCTTCGTCGTCGCCGTCGCTGTCGCCGCCCCCGCTGGCGCCCTGAAGGTCTTCGTCGCCGCTGTCGCCGTCGCGTCGCGGTCGACGCCCGAGATCTTCATGTCGCAAGTCTCATGCGAGAGAGCCATGGCGCACGTCTCGTGCAAGCTGGAGATGGTCTTCAAGTTGGCGCACACAGAGGCGGGAGACTTGGCAACTGGGTGGATGACATCACCAAGGTGCCCCCCCTCAGCAGCTTTGCGAACTGAACCAGACCCCGCGTCTCCCACACGCCCCACGAGCAATCTTCCCACTTGGGCAGCGGGTGGCCAGGGGGCCACGCGAGAAGAGACGGCCGCTTCCTTGTGCTGGCCGGCGCGTCCGTTCCCTTGCCCTTGTCATTGTCCTTCCCCCTTTTCCTTGACGTCCGGGGGCCTCGGGTTTTCTATCCTTCGCCGTCTGGAAGCGCACTCTGTCGGCCATCTTCAGGTCGGGTTGAACCAGCACGCCGCAAATTGGCATGACTCCTGCGCGGCCGCGGCCATGGGCACCTTGGAGGCGACTCTCTCGTTGAAGCTCGAGTTGAGAGCGGTCGACATGCCGCGGGCTCGCCTGGCCGACAACTTAGGGCCCGACATCGCGAAGGTGGCGCGAGATTTGGCCCGCTCGAGCTTGGCGGCGAATTTCGCGTTCAAGACATCCTCGCGCAGAGCGCTCGAATCGAACGTCGCATCGAGGCCACAACCGAAGACCGCGTCGTCGCTGCACCCCTCCTCTTGGCCATGGCATCCAGGTTCCCTTTCGGACGGGGGTGACGAGGTCTAGTTGATTGGCGCGGTCACCGCAGTGGCGCTGCGGGAGTGAATCCGAACCCCCAGAAGGCCCCCAACTCCACGCGGCCTGAAAACGCCCACATGGAGCATGCCACGAGGGCCACGCCGATTGATCGATCAGACCTCTAAGGAACCCTCGTCCGAGCTCTGCGCCTGGAGTTTCACCTTGGCCGGCCTCTGCTCTTCTGTTGGCTGAGCCGTCGCCGCGGCGGCGCGCGGCGGGATCGCCTCGGCCCGCGGTTTCCCGGCGACTGGCCCGGTCTCCCAGCGCCGGGGCAGCGCCCGAGCTGGGCGGGAGAGCGGCCTGGCCGGGCGCGCCCGACGCCGGCGCGAGCTTGCGCATCGCCTCCGCCGAGCCCCGCAATTGCGCCCTGGTGTAATCCGCGCCCAAGGCCGTCTCGAGCTGCGTCCTGGACAACTGGACGAGAATGGTGGCCTTGATGAGAACGTGCTCGGAAGCCCGGAAGGTTGGCGACGGCTCTAGCCACTCCAGATCGCTGTCCGGCACGTGGCAAGGCGTCACATCTGGATGGTTGTGAGCGCCCGCTGCCCGAGGTACCTCGGAGAGCTGGGGCGAGCGCAGGAGATGGGGCGAGGCGCTCGGGGCCCTCTCCGAGCCTTCGTCGGGGCGCTTCGAGGGCTCAAGAGGGCCCAGGAGCGGCTCGAAAGAGCCCCGGGAAGGCTCCGAGAGGGACCTGGCACCCGGCACGTTGAGGGTCCGCATGGGGCCGCCCACAGAGCCTTCCTGGAGTCCTTCTGGGCTCGCTTGGGGCTCTCTCCGAGCGTTCGCTGGAGCGCCAGGAATGCTCCAGACAGCCCAGGAGCGGCCCGACAGAGGTCCAGGAATGCTTTGTTTTGTTGCCATCATCAGGGTGTAAGTGTCCAGCTGGTAGGGCTGGGATGATGTAAGATAGTTCATATAGTTCATAGTGGCTGTAGGTGAGGAATAAGCCGCCTCTCAAATGCAACCGTTTTTTCCGCCAGTGTTCAGGAGATGCATGCACTTCTCGATTTGTACCTGGCGGAAAATTCGGTTACATTGGAGGGGCGTTTTATTCTTCACTTACAACCGTTATGAGTTATTCTACATAATCCTAGCCCGACCAGCTGGACGCTTGCATCCAAGTGGCCCAACTGACCCCAACTGGTGCAATCGATTAGCGGCCCAAATTTGCGCTTGCACTGTAATGGCGGGACAATGCAACGCGCAGAAGGATACCTCCAGGTGCGGTTGGATCTCCTCTGATGCGAAGGTGCGCGTCGTCTTCGCAGTCGACCTGCGCGCGGGCTCAATGGCCGGCGCCTCGGGAAGCCCAGGTTCCACCGATAAACCGCGAAGGCAGGCGGGCTTCTGAGACAGGCCGGGGTTTCAGAGGCTTCGAGGAAGGCGCCCCCGCGGGCAGGCAGACTTCCCAGAACCCCGAGTTCTCCGACGCGCCCCCGAAGGTAGTTTTTTTTTTTTTTTGCCGAGCCTCACATCCGCAGCATCCTTGCCGAGCTCGAAAGCGCGCTCCGCGCGAAGCCGGGCAACCTTATCGAAGTTCTGGGGGGCGCACTGAGGTCCCAGGTTTCGCTAGACAACCCCCCGCCCGCCCCCCCCCCGCCCCCCATTCGCCCCCCCCCCCCCATCCCGCCCATCATCGCGGCCACCATCATTCAATCCCCCCCCCTGTCCCCCAGTTCCCCCGCCCGCTTCGGGGGCGAGGGTGCGCGGGCAGAGGGAGGAATCGGCATCGCCCTGCGCGGGCGCCTCTCCGAACCGCGCGAGCGACTCCGCATCGAGCTTCTCCGGCGACTTGGCGCGCCCCAGCATCTCCGCCGACGGCGCCCGGGCGTGGGCCCGGTGCCGAAATGGCCCCGGAGAATGGCCCGCCTTCTGGCCCTCTTGCCCTGAAGTAACCTCTAGCTAATTAGGCAATTCGCTAAATTAGCTTCGAGGTAATTAGCTAATTAGCTAAACTAGCGTCGAGCCAATTCGAGCTAATTGAAGCTAATAAGAGCTAATAAGAGCTAATTAGCTAACTTAGCTAAATTAGCTAACTCAGCTCTGCTTAGCTTTTAATAGCTCTTACTAGCTTCTAGTAGCTCGTATCAGCTCGAAACACATTGAGCAGCACACTACTGCTACTACTACTACTACTACTACTACTACTATTACTACTACTACTACTACGACTACGACTACTACTACGACTACTACTACTACGACTACGACTACGACCTACTACTACTACTACTACTACTACTACTACTACTAGTACTACGACTACTACCAATACTACTACTACTACTAGTACTACTACTGCGACGACTACTACTACTACTACTACTACTACTATCACGGACTACTACTACTACTACTACTACTACTACTACTATTTCTACCACTACTACTACTACTACTACTACTACTACTACTACTACTACTACTACTACGACTACGACTACGACTACTACTACTACTACTACTACTACTACTACTACTACTACCAATACTACTACTACTACTACTGCGACGACTACTACTACTACTACTACTATCACGGACTACTACTACTGCTACTACTACTACTACTACTAATACTACTACTACTACTACTACTATTTCTACCACTACTACTACTACTACTACTACTACTACTACTACTACTACTACTACTACTACGACTACGACTACGACTACGACTACTACTACTACTACTACTACTACTACTACTACTACTACCCCTCCTCCTGCCCGACGCCGAGCGAGCTGCAGTCGATCCGCCGATCGAAGGTCCACGCCTTCTGGCCCTCTTGCCCTGAAGTAACCTCTAGCTAATTAGGCAATTCGCTAAATTAGCTTCGAGGTAATTAGCTAATTAGCTAAACTAGCGTCGAGCCAATTCGAGCTAATTGAAGCTAATAAGAGCTAATAAGAGCTAATTAGCTAACTTAACTAAATTAGCTAACTCAGCTCTTCTTAGCTTCTATTAGCTCTTACTAGCTTCTAGTAGCTCGTATCAGCTCGAAACACATTGAGCAGCACACTACTGCTACTACTACTACTACTACTACTACTACTACTACTACTAGTACTACTACTACTACTACTACTACTACTACTACTACGACTACGACTACTACTACGACTACTACTACTACGACTACGACTACGACCTACTACTACTACTACTACTACTACTACTACGACTACTACTACTACTACTACTACTACTACTACTGCGACGACTACTACTACTACTACTACTACTACTATCACGGACTACTACTACTACTACTACTACTACTACTACTACTACTACTACTACTACTACTACTACTACTACTACACTACTACTACTACTACTACTACTACTACGACTACTACTACTACTACTACTACTACTACTACTACTACTACTACTACTACTACTACTACTACTACTACTACTACTACTACTACTACTACTACTACTACGACTACTACTACTACTACTACTACTACTACTACTACTACTACTACTACTACTACTACTACTACTACTACTACTACTACTACTACTACTACTACTACTACTACTACTACTACTACTACTACTACTACTACTACTACTACTACTACTACGACTACTACTACTACTACTACTACTACTACTACTACTACTACTACTACTACTACTACTACTACTACTACTACTACTACTACTACTACTACCCCTCCTCCTGCCCGACGCCGAGCGAGTTGCAGTCGATCCGCCGATCGAAGGTCCACGCCAGTGTTCCCCCCGCGGTTCCAGCCAGGCTGTCGACTCTCGGCGCAGCCTCGGGGCGGCCGCAGCTTCTTGCTCCGATCTGCTGCGCGCCATCTCTGCGCGCTCGGATCGGCAGCCTGAAGTTCCTTCTGAGCGCGCGCGTTCGCCAAGCTCCCTGTGCAATCGCTCCAGCCTTCACGTCAGATCCGGTCTGCTCCCCGCCGAAGTCGCGCTGCGGCTCGGCGAGGCTGCTCTCTGGGTCCCTGCCGCCAGCCTTCACCCCGCGCTCACAGAGTTTTCTCGTCGGTCCGGAGCGCGCGCGGGGGCGCTCCGCATTGCGGCATGGCGACCGTCTGCTCTGGCGCTGCCATCAGCGGCCGTGCGCGCCTCCTCGACGCTGCGCGCGTCTGCACCTCGTCCGAAAGCGCCTCGCGGCCCGCGGCGTGCTTGCACTGCTTGGCGTCAGCTTGGCCGCCCGTCTTGCCAACGCGTTTTCGCGGGCCTCCGACTTGACCCGAGACGATGCGCGAGGGCCTAGCAGTGTGCAGTCGTGCCCCCGAGCCCCCGCACGCTCCCGCGATCAGCTCCTGGGACCCGCGAGGCTCTCGAGCGTGCGTGGCGTTCAGGGTATTTTTTGTCAGCCTGAGTAATGCCAGGGCGGCCGGCCGACCCTCTGGACTCGGTCAGTCTGTCTAGTGCTGTACTCAATCTGCGAGCCTGTCCTCTCTCGCCGGAGGAGCATTTGACGGTTCCCTGATATGTGTTGCTGACCCTCGAACTCGTCCTTCACAGCGAGGCTTCCGCAGCAGAATCCGAGCCCGAACCCTCGCCTCCCATCGATTCAGGAGAATCGATGGTTGGTGCGGGTAGGCTTCGGATGTCGCCACCCAAGGCTGGTGCCACGGATGGCTTCCGTGCCCGCGGCCCTGCCGCAGCTTGCCGTCGAGCTCGCCGTCCCGACTGGGGGCCCGCACGCGGAAACCGTGCTCCTCGGGGCCGTGCCGAGCGCAGGTGCCCATGCCCCTGTTCGGAAGCCGGGCAAGGGCTGCTAAATCCGTGGCTGCTGAAATCGACCTACGGGAAGTCATCTTCGTCCTTCCGGGAAGTCGCCCGTTGATTGTTTCGCGTGCCGCGCCTCATTCTGGGAAATTGTTTTTTCTTTCCGGGAGGGCCGTTTTAGCAGCCACGGTTTTCGCAGCCCTCGCCCGGTTTCCTACCTGCGCGCCTCGCCGCCGTCGCCAGCGGGCGCCCCGGCGCAGCTCGGGCGCGGCGCGGCGCCCACCGGCCGGCCGCCCGCGCCCGCGCAAGGCCCGCAGCGGCCGCCCCCGTGCCCCGCGGCGCCAACGCGCCGTGCCGCCCCCGCGGAGCCGAGCCGTGGGATGGCGCCGCGCGCGGCGAGCGGTGCAGTCGCGGGCCGGCCCTTCCCGCGCCGCGGAGGTCCTCCTCGCGCCGGCCCGCGGGCCTCGCGGGCGGCGCGCGGGCGGGGAGGCCGCAGGCCCGCTGCCCGCCGGCAGTGCCGCGCTGGGCCCTGGGTCCGTGGGTCGCTCGTGCCGCCAGGGCCAGGTGGAGGAGGAGGGCGCAGGGAGGGGGAGGGGGACGGGCAGGGAGAGGGGGGAAGGGAGGAGGAGGAGGAGGAGGAGGCGGAGGAGGAGGAACAAGAGGGAGGAGGAGGAGGCGGAGGAGGAGGAGGCAGGAGGCAGGAGGCAGGAGGCAGGAGGCAGGAGGAGGAGGAGGGGAAGTGGAGCAGGAGGAGTGGGAGGAGAAGGAAGGGGGAGGGGGAAAAGGCAGGGAGGAGGCAGGGAAAATGCAGGGAGGAGTCAGGAAGGAGGCAGGGAGGAGGAGGAGGAGGAGGAGGAGGAGGAGGAGGAGCCGCAATGCGTGGGGGCTGTCCCGCCCGTCCAGGCAGCTGCAATCGCTCCGTGGTTCTTCGCAGGCGTCGGACAAGCCCGGCGGAACCCTCGGGGAGGTGCCACAGGGGGCCCGAGAGGAAGAGGACGTGGAAAAGGAGGAGGAGGAGGAGGAGGAGGAGAAGGAGGATCAGCCCCGCGATTCATGCCTGAGCCCCCCAATCCCCTGGCCTATTTCCGCGGGGGGTCAACCTTCGCGGCGACCCGTTAAATCCGGGTCCCATGGCGGCGCATGAATTTCTTTCTTTCCTCCGCGCGCGAGTTGCTATTGGAACCCCTGAACCCCTTCGACTAACTTACAGTGCAACTAGTATGTGAGTACGACTGGCACTATCGTGTACTAGCGCGCAGTTGCTCCGAGAGAGCACATTATCCTGCCGTGCAAGTATTAAAGTGCAACTGGTATCATATTACAACCGGTAGAACTGCGCGCTCTAGTACAACTCCCTAGTGCCAATTCTTTCTACTAGTGCAACTCCCTGGTACAACTCCCTAATACAACTCCCTGGTATAACTGTCTAGCACAAATAGTACCAGTACAACTTGTTATGCAATTCCCGAGTGCTAGTATAACTCGCTAGTACAAGTCCCTACGTAGTACAAATCCCAGGTACAACTCCCTAGTAATTATACAATGTATAAAAAAACCGTAGTGCAACCTAGTGATCGAATGTAGTAGCACAACTCCTCAGTGAGACTGCCTAGTACAATTCCCGAGTACAAGCAGTATTCGTACAATTCCTTAGTACAACTCCCTAGTACAATCTGGGCTCTCACGCTTTTCCTCCTCTGGTTGCGCAGGGGGGGGGGGGGGCTCGCACAGGTACCCCCGCGGCTGAGAATTCATTCCTCTTCCAGAATTTGAGGCGGGGGTAACCCCCGTGCTTGAAGCCCTCGCCAGGGATTAGTTTCTTTCCTCCGCGGAAGCCGGACCCCCTGGGTTCCTGGGCGCGCCCCAGAAGTTCTTCCTTTTCGGATGGGCCCCCATGGGTCCTTCGTTGGAGTCGCGAAGCTGATGAAGGAGGAGGAGGAGGAGGAGTGTAAGCCCAAGGCTCACCGCCGAATTTTGAATAAACCCTCTTCATAAGCGGCTACAAGGATTCATTCCCACTGAGGGAAGGTCGGGTTGGGAGACAACCTCTTGAAGATCCTGAGGCGTGCCAAGACACCATTCTCAGGGTTTCATCGCCACGAGTCCATCTGGCTGTTGCGCCTGGACGGTCCTGACTCGTGCCAGAACATCATTCCCGGAATGTCAATTGAGGATCAACGATCAACGTAATTGTTGCGCTTTGACAATCTTGAATCATTCCAAAACGCCGTTTCTGGTATGTTAACCGGCGACGGGTAGGGTAATTTTGTAAAATGAATGTGCGCGGCGCTAGGGTGAGAGCAACGCTTTGAAGGTACCGCCCTCAAGCCGTTAAATTCGTGCAATCTCTTTAAGACGAATGGGCGCGGCGCTCTTGGGCGAGAGCCACATTTTGAAGAGGAACCGCCCTCAAACCGAGATATTCATTGCATTTTAAGGTTTAAGACGAGTGTGTGCGGCGCTATGGCAAGAGCAATATTTTGGAAGCGGCCCGCCCTGCATCTGCGAAGCTGTTGCCAATTTTTTAGTTGCCGTTTTTTTTGGTGAGGAGTTCAGGCGAAGCGCACCAGCCGCCCCTTCGACTGGCCTCGGAGTGCGACAGGGAGGAGTTATCTTAAGGAGAAGGAAGGGAGGGTAGTAAGGAGAAAGATTCGGGAGGAGGAGGGGGGATATTTGGGGGAAAGAGGATGAGGATGTTGATGCGGATGAGGATGAGGATGAGGACCAGGACGAGGATGATGATGATGATGGTGATGATGATGAAGATGATGATGATTATTACGATAATGATGATGCTGACGATGGTGATGATGTTTTCAATGATAATGACGATGATGATTACAATGATGATGATGCTGTAGATGATGATGATGATGATGATGATGATGATGATGATGATGATGATGATAATGAAGATGAAGATGACGATGATGGCGCTGATGATGATGGTGATGCTGCTAATGCTGATAACGATGGCGATGATGATGACGACGATGATGACGATACTGATGATGATTATTATCATGCTGATGCTGGTGATGGCGATGATGATGATGATGATGATGATGATGATGCAGATTATGATGATGATGGTCGTGGTTGTGGTGAGGACGACGACGCTGATGCTGATGATGCTGATGATGACGTTGGTGATGGTGTTGGTGGTGATGCTGATGATGACGACGATGACGATGACGATGATACTGCTGATGATGCTGATGATGGTGATGATGATGATGCTGACGATGATGATGATGATGATGATGATGATGATGATGATTATGATGAGGATGATGATGATGATGATGATGATGATGATGATGATGATGCTGATGCTGATGCTGATGCTGATGATGATGATGATGATGAGGATGATGAGGATGATGATGATGATGATGATGATGTGGATGAGGATGAGGATGATGAGGATGATGATGATGATGAGGAGGATGAGGATGAGGATGATGATGATGATGGTGATGATGATGATTATGATTATGATGATGATGATGCTGATGATGATGATGATGATGATGATGGTGTTGATGTTGATGATGTCGCTGTTGTTGATGATGATGATGAGGATGCTGCTGATGATGATGCTGGTGATGATGGTGATGCTGCTGATGCTGATGCTGCTGCTGATGATACTGATCATGATGACGATGATGGTGCTGATGATGATGATGATGATGATGATGATGATGATGATGATGATGATGATGATGATGATGATGATGATGATGATGATGCTGATGATGATGATGATGATGATGATGATGATGATGATGATGATGATGATGATGATGATGATGATGATGATGATGATGATGATGATGATGATGATGCTGATGCTGATGATGATGTGATGATGAGGATGATGAGGATGATGATGATGATGATGATGTGGATGAGGATGAGGATGATGAGGATGATGATGATGATGAGGAGGATGAGGATGAGGATGATGATGATGATGGTGATGATGATGATTATGATTATGATGATGATGATGATGCTGATGATGATGATGATGATGATGATGGTGTTGATGTTGATGATGTCGCTGTTGTTGATGATGATGATGATGAGAATGCTGCTGATGATGATGCTGGTGATGATGGTGATGCTGCTGATGCTGATGCTGCTGCTGATGATACTGATCATGATGACGATGATGGTGCTGATGATGATGATGATGATGATGATGATGATGATGATGATGATGATGATGATGATGATGATGATGATGATGATGATGCTGATGATGATGATGATGATGATGATGATGATGATGATGATGATGTGGATGTTGCTGATTCCACTGCTGCTGCTGGTGGCGATGATGGTGATGATGCTGATGATGAGTACGATGATGATGATAAAGGTGCTGATGGTGATGATGATGATGATGATGAGGAGGAGGAGGAGGAGGATGATAATGATGAGGATGACGATGACGATGAGGATGATAATGATGGTGATGGTGATGGCGATGATGAGACGGCGGAGGATTAGGCGTAGGAGACAGGGGAGGAGGAGAGGAGGAGGAAGAGGAGGAGAAGGAGGAAGAGGAGGAAGAGGAGGAGGAGGAGGCGGAGGAGGAGGAGGAAGAGGAAAGGAAGAGGAGGAGGAGGAGGAGGAGGAGGAGGAGGAGAGGAGGAGAGGAGGAGGAGGAGAGGAGGAGGAGGAGGAGGAGGAGGAGGAGGAGGAGGAGGAGGAGGAGGAGGAGGAGGAGGAGGGGAGCATGATGAGGCGGAGGCAGAGGCGGAGGTGGAGGCGAGGTGCAGGAGGAGGGAAGAGAAGGAAGAGGCGCAGGCAGGAGGAGGAGGAGGAGGAGGAGGAGAGAGGAGGAGGAGGAGTACAAGCACATGGAGGAGCAGACGGGGAGGTGAGGAAGGGAGGAGCAGGCAGGGAAGGGGCGGAATAAGGAGGAGAAGGAGGAGGAGGCAGAGGAAGCGGAGGCGCAGGCGTAGGAGGAGGAGGAGGAGGAGGAGGAGGAAAAAGGAGGTGGAGGAGAAGGAGGAGGAGGAGGAGGAGGAAGAGCAGGAGGCGGAGGCGGATGCGGAGGAGGAGGAGGCGGAGGAGGAGGAGGAGGAACAGGAGGGAGGAGGAGGAGGAGGAGGAGGAGGAGGAGAACAAACAGGAAATGGAGGAGCATATTGGGAGGTGAGGAAGGGAGGAGCAGGCAGGGAAGGGTAGAAAGGAGGAGGAGGAAGGTGAGGAGGGGGAGGCAGAGGAGTTGGAGGAGGAGGGAGTGACGAGGAGGTGCGGGAGAGAAGATTCCATGACGAGGCTGAGGATCTGCAGCAGCAGCAGCAGTGTTTAATTTGAACCTGGGATAGAGCATAGTGGTGCATCCTCTTTTTTCGCGTTGAGTCCATCACGTTGCTGCGCAGCCTGGTGGTGGAGGAGGATGGGAGGGAGGGAGGAGGAGGAGGATGAGGAGGAGGAGGAGGAGGAGGAGGAGGAGGAGGAAGAGGGGAAGGATGAGGCGGGAGAGGGGACTTTAAGGGAAACTGTTCTGAGGTTGCAGGTTGTTATGCTTCCGCTGCCGTGTGGGCTGGGGTGCCGAAGGCACGCGCGGCCTACATCCCACACACACACACACTTACTGTATATTCTATCGGCGAGGCAGAGCTTTGCTCAACATCTCTCGCATCTACATCCAATCGCATAGATGATGACCCAGGAACTATGTTTCGACTTGTTAGTGGAGCTGCCTACTCAGGCTGGCTCCTGCCCTCTGTTTCTTCTGCGGCGGAACGCGATGTGTCACCGACCACACCTACCCTGCGCCAGCACTCCAACGGTATCGTCGAGGGCATGTCTTACTTGACCTCGGAAATGCGCTGGTGAGGCTGGCCACAAAGGCCAACCGCCAGGAAACAAACTGCTGCCAGCTCGCAGTGGCTTGCCATTCAGTACCAGTTTACTGTATGTCAGCACACTTCGGCGACCTGAAGGATTCGACTACGCACGCACGTGGCAACAAGCTACCTGGAAACATGCCGCTCCGAGGGGTGCGGGACCCCCCCCGATGAGCATGCGTCGCTTGGCCACTACGCCGGCAACGAAGACCACACCAAGCTTCCGGGGTGCCAATGCACCGACATGCGCCCCCGAGGCCACATCTCCACGGGATTTGCTGCGCGTCCTGGCCTCGCGGCCTCGCGACCACATCGTGTTTTTTTCTCAGGAGGGGAAAAAACACAGACACAATTAATCTTCGACTCCCCCGATAATATGGAAAAATATGGGAAGTGGGGGGGAAGACGAAAACCAAGAAAATATGGGAAAATATGGGGAATCTGGTTATTTGTGTGCATATCTTTGTGTGTCCCAGGACCCCTTCATTTTTACGCTGGGCTTTTTCTGTTTCCTCTGTTCCGTGCTTGCTCTGTCAGGCGCGCTCGCAGCGGGCGCAGAAAAAGAAGAGTTCGCTTCTCTTCCCCTGGGCATCACGACTCTCAGAGGCCCGCCGTCTCCGTTTTGGCCCGGAGTCGGGGCGCGGCTGTCTTTTGCCGCTCGTGGCGCGGAAGAAGCGCCCCACGGTTTGCAGCCAGGGGTCGTGGCATTGCGGAGGGGCGCGTCTCCACCATTGTGGCAATGGGTCTTCTTTGGCAGCGCGGATTCGGTTGATGTCCCATGGCGCCCGAAGATTTTAGGGGGAGGAGGGATAGATTTTCGTCATCTCGGTGCCGACTGCAGCGTGTCGCAACAAGTGTTCGTCAGTCAGCCGAAGCTGTCGCGTGTTACAATACCGATGCCCTGCCCTCTGTGGCCCACACCAGATCACAGCGGCCTCGCGCGCTTTGTGCCGCGACGAGGCTCGCCTTCGCCAGTAGAAAACAAAAGGTGTGGTTCGTAGGTAGGGGCGCGTTCGTTTGCGGCGTAGGGGAGCCGCACGCGTTCGGAGTCCCACATCTCGGTGCCCGAAGACGGCAGCAGGTCTGACCTTCCGACGCCCGTCGAGTGGGCTGAAAAGAAAGTGCGGTTGCGAAATTGTCAGTTTCCTATGACAGTTGCAGTGTTGGCTATTGCACAGTCGCACTGATACGAACTGAGTAAATATGCTTTTCTCCGCCTTATACTCAAGTAGAACTTAACTTAGCTTGCATGCAATGCACTGTCCGCGTGAACGGAAGCTGCGCTTCTGCAGCTGTATAACTGCTCAAACCAGCCGACCTCGGCTGGGAGGAGAGAAAAGGAGCGTGCTGGGGCGCGCGGGCGATTCGTCGTCGTCCGTCCTCGGCCTTCCTCCTCCCTTCTTATTCCTGATAGAGTGGTTTAGCTTAGCGGATATCTGTCTTATCGATGTCTCGTCCCGCCTCCGCTCTCCCTGAGCAGAGTGAACATGAGATCTTAATTCCTTTGTCATCTTACCCCGATTCTCAGAGGAAAGACTGGTTACCAGCCGAAACGCGCGACTCAGTCGACGCGGGGCCATTAGATACAAAAGAAGATCTTTCAGTCGCGCCCCGCGATTCAGTCGCTGCGGGAAAGAGCTATGATAAGACAAATATCGTGTCTAATATCTCGAGAAGCGCTGATGGGCGCGTTGAACAACATGATGGGCACGATACAGATAGAGCCGGTCCTATTCAAGACCGAATCCCTCCTTCAACGATCGCCGATCGGGTCACGAGGGGGAGAAGTACCGATGTGATAACCGAAATGTCGGTAGACGTATCCGCAGCAGGGGCTCCGATCGGTGATCGCGAGCAAACCCCCGACCCTCACGGGCGAGAAGGCGTCGCGCCAAGGCCCAGGCGAGGTGCATTCTCTTCAAGGCTGAGTGACGAGTCGACGGAGCCGATAAGTCCCATCCAGAATGCTCCACAAGCTACTGCCATTGCCGCTGGCGAAGCCAGCCGGCCAGGGGAAGCCCAAGGGAATCCGAATGCGCATCCTAATATCCCCGTAGAATGGGTGGGTATGCATGTTACTGCCCCAACCCCTATAGCACTTAACTGACAATTCGGTCAGGATAGCGATGATCCGATAGACAAAGATCACGAGATATATATATATATATATATTCTATGGAAGAAAATTGCGATAGTATCAATAGTGATATTTCCCTGAGCCGAGCGCTGTCCGCGATGATGGATGAAGGCATCCCTGCTCGAGACGAAAGGTGGTCTCCAGATGGATCCGATGAAGACATTAGTATCCTGGCGCCTCAGGCGGACAGGACGGAGACTCAAACGAAGCATGAGAGGGAGTCCACTGGGCGAACTCCTGCGCCTAACCTCAAGAAACAACGGAATGAGGACTATGAACTGAACGTCTCGCCATTAAAGGAAGGTTTCTTCCGTAATGCCACCACCTCAGGCGAGTGGCAACTCACTATTCCAGCTGTTGCTGAGGACGAAGAAATGGTCGGACAACAAGATATATATTCTCAGCTAATCAAACAAGACGAGAATGATGAGGAGTTCTTAAATGCGCCCAAACCATCAGAAAGTACTTTTACTCGCCCAGATCGAATGCTTCGATCAGGGGAAGACCCAAAATACCAAGAGCAGGGGCGAGGTCTACCTCTAGGAGCAACAGTGCAGTTTCGATGATGGAGGTATGTTGCAATTCCAATTATGGCAGTGGGCTTCGGGAGGAGAACAGATGCCCAGGAAAAGCCAGCGCGTCTGAAGGTGCATGTAGGAACCCGGTGTGCAGGAGTTGCTCGGACGTTTGCAACAAGTGCAACATGCAATGGCTATGCGCGGAGTGCTACCCAATGGGCGAGCACAACTGCACGTACCTCTTCTTGCAGTCTATTCAAGACCAGGTCAGGCTAGCAGAGGCTAACACTCAGAGAGAGTTTCTGACTAATGAGGCGCATCTGGCTGAAAGGGCTCAATTGGACAGAGAAGAATTTGTTGAGACTGTGATCGAATCCCGGAAAACGTTTGAGGCTGAGCGGATCGCCCTAGCCATGGCCGCTAGAGACCGCGAGAAAGCGCTGATAGAACATCTGCACAATCAGACTGAGGCCGCGAAATGGCAAGTGGAGAGGGAAGCAGAAGATACATACAGAGAATTATAGACTTCGGAGAGACGGGCCGTCATGATGGCGAACGAAGAATCTGCGGACGCCCACGCGGTTGCCGCTGCCGTCGCGGTGGCCAAGATAGAAGGATAACAAATCGCGACAGCCGTGGCGGAACGAGAAAAGCAGGGATTACAAGAAGAGCTCAAAGCCGCCAGGCTGAAAGCAGACAACACCCAAGCTGTAGCTGCGAAGATAACCAAACAGAACAATCTCTATCTGGAAGAGCTTAAAACGCATGAGGAAGCCAGATCGTCTCTTCCGCGCATAGTGTCGAGCAATACTAAGTGCCCGCCGGCTAAGCCGATCGGTTCGAACATGCACCAGCTATCGACGGCCCAGTCGTCGAGTATTACATCTGCCCCTACGCAATTCGATCAGACGACCGTGGCATATGCGGGAGCGTCGACCATGCTGGTAGGAGGTGCAACACGCCCTCCTCCCGATGGGAATGGTATCGCGCTTCCCGTGGACCAGTTTTGCGCCGTTTGTTTTCGTCCAAAGACAGACAACTGCGTCGGATGTGGCAGCTCGGCGCGCGACGAACATATCGTTGCGAGTACGAGGAGATGCTCTAGATGCGACCTGTGGAAGAGTGAACGGTCAGTGGCTAACATGCGAGAACAAGAGTCTGCATCGAAAGCGGCTAACATAGAAATAGGAAAGATGAGGCTTAAGGCTAGCATCACCGACACGAATCCGCATACTGAAACTAAACGCGAGGTTGGACCCACATCGAAGTCGTTCGGATTTCCGTTGCTTTCGCGAGAAACCCCCGTGAGGCCGTTGTTGCATCAACATTATTATGTCCCAGGACCTGCTCTTGAAGGTCCGGCTAAGCCGAGCACCGCTGAAAATGGACTCCCTGCGGGAATGAGGCTAACTGGACTTAGCGAAAATAACACGCTTGCCAATCTCCGCACAACCTATGGAGACGGTCCTAAGGGAACGACGGCGACTAAGTCGTCGGGCAATGCAGGACAGGGCGGAGAAGATGACGACAAGAGCGACGCTCCCAACATTGAGATCGTATCTTCGCACGAAGATGATCGCGGCAGAGGACCGCGAGGATCGCCTCCGGGGAGTCCAGGGGGGCCAGACCCCTCTGACGGAGGGGGTGGACGTAGGGGGCCTTAAGGCCCCGGCGGACCGCACGACTCGATAGTAATTGACGAGAGCACGCCGTTAGATCAGTGGAGACAGGTTGGTAACAACCAGAAAATTGATTTGTTGGACATCCCTGATGCTACGAACATTCGTGAGTGGAAAATGCACGCAATACGCGCCGTCGCTGGGTCATCGCCCGAGAGCCAGGCAGCACAGCACTGGATTGCCGAGGCTATGGATCCAGCCGTGGAGGATGAGCAACTCAAAGATGCTGGACGATTCCAGCGTCTCGACCTTATGGTCGCAACGAATCTTTTCGAACAGTTCAACAAGATGCGAAAGAGTCGATATCAGCCTCCTCATCATATTCATGTCCTTCAACAGGTTACTCGCATGGAATTCAGCGCCCAGGCCGAGGGAAGGCGCATGACTGGACCCGAGATGGTGCGGGCGATTTGTCACTGGTGTTCGGTCAGGTCGGAGTTGGGACAACATCGCATTTCACGTGACCTCTTCAAAGTGAAGATAGACCCGCACAAGCCTGATGCTGACCTGCATCATTTCTACAATGAATGGACAGACGTGGATCAACAGCTTTATGGCGCCAAGCCTCCGTCCGATGAGATGAGGGGCTCGATTCATGCACGCTTTCTTGAACAATGCTGAAAGCCGAGCAAGCTGGATTTTGCATGTAAGTTATATGACTTGTCAAAAGACAGAACGGGACAAGGTGTCAAGACTTACGAGTGGCTGGTGGAGCAGATTGAAGAAATGATGTTGCGAGAAAAAGAAGAGTGGAACATCAGCGTGCATACCTTAAACCAACGTGCCAGACAAGCACGATTCGGCGGAGGCGGAGGCAATGACAATCGGAGGAATGCAGGCAGTAAAGCCGCCCCGGCAGAGATTGCCGCTAAGTTGGGGCAATCCTCGGATGTCATGAAAAGCGGGAAGACCAAGGGCGAGACCACGTGGAGATACGTGACCAAGGGCGAAATTTGCCCGTGCGCAGGAAAAGGCTGCCCCTTCAATCACAAGAAGCCCAAGAACGCCGCACCGGCTCAGCCGAGTGCGGGGCGAAAGTCCAGTGCCGCCCCTGCCCAGGATAAGAACCTTAGAGGTAGATCGAAGGACAGGGGCCGAAAGGGGCAGGGCCGATCCTAGACCCCGACTGGAGATCGTGGGAAAGGAGGACAGCAGAATAATAGAAGTCAGTCACGTGGGAAAGACAGTAATATCCCGTGTTACGCATACTCCCGAGACCCCACGAATTGTCGAGGATCCGAAGACGGATGCCACAAGGCCCCGACCCGATGCTGAGAAGCTGAAGCGTGACAAGTGGGAACAAGCGAAACTTGACGCTGGACAATCTTTGGGATATGAGCGTGCATCCAAACAGGCCAATGCTGCTGCTGCCAATATCTCTTCGACGGGAAGTAATGGTGGCTCCAGAGCCACTAGTGCTGATTCCGACAAACGCAAAAAGGATGGAGGGAAAAACAAAGGCGGTGGCAAAGGCAAAGACATGGTCTGTCGCTCTTACAGAGAAACGGGAAAGTGCTCACGCGGGAAAGAATGCTGGCTCGCCAAGACCACCCCAGGTCATCCAGTTACGTGACAATGGCTCCACACTGGCGGCTCAGCCGTCAGTGCTGGAGGGATGACAGACACAATTTTGTTAATGGTATTCTTTCTTGCCGTCCTCGTTCGGCGGACGTGGCGAAGCCTGCGTCGGTTGAGCAGAAAACGGGGGGGCTGGAAGAGACCCGCTGATTCAATCAGCTTGGGTGCCGTCGCGCGCCCCGCCCCATTATTCCGGGGCTTCCCATGGCAAAAACAAAACAGCCCTAATGTCTTGGGTATTGCATCTAGTGCCGATGGAGGAGACTATTGGGATACCTCCAAAGGTGAGTTTCAACAGGGCGGCAGGAAGCAGGTCGAGAGTCTCGTCAATGTCCTTGCGAATTTCCTGTACCCTCTTTCTCGGGACGCAATCAAAAAGTACTGGTGCGTTCCCCCTAGTAAGAGTTGCATGCGACATCGGGATAGTAACCGATGCAATCTCCGCGTCCGTTTTCACCCCTCTACTGAGGAGCGGACTATCACTTGGAGGAAGGCGCGTCGCCACGACTTGAAAGAGTTGCCTTCAAGTAGCAAAGATAGATGGAAGTTCCCAGGAGAAATACGTCGACAGATGTCGATACAGTCGAGAGCGTCTGTCGCTGAGGCTTTGATCAGAGCATCAGATCTGCAAGATCACGTCTGGCATCTCTGGTTGAAGGGCGAAGAGGGGAAAGAAAGCCCGCACGGCTCAGCCGCTGCTGGACGCACAGACAAAGACGCTGCGTATCTGGGGGCATTGAGCTTTATTATAGACACCGGGTGTGGGCACAACCTAATTGCGGAGAAATACATTAGGAGCGCAGGTGCAATGAGATTGATACGAAAGCTTCCGCAATCGATCACTCTGAACACTGCCGGGGGGGAATCTAAGGCCCTCGGTTCAGTTCGCGTCGCGTGTCCCAAATTGAAGGGTGGTAGTTTTAACGCTTCAGTCATGCCGGAGACCCCGTGCGTGATTTCGGTAGGAGAGCGGCGCATGGATCGCGGCTTTAGTTTCTTTTGGCCAGCTGGCCAAAGGCCCTACCTACTGTTGCCCAACGGCCAAAGAGTGGACCTAGCCGTCGAGGGCAATATACCATACTTGACCCTATCAGGCAATGAGGCGCTGGGTCAGTGGATGCGCGCAGCTGCCGCCGGAAGGAGTGAGCCCCTCGAGCGGTGGTGTTGCGTGACGCCGGGCGCCAAGGCATTCCTGGACAACGTGGAATCTGCGGGAGGCCCTCCGCCCCGCTCTGTCCAGACTCGCGTAACCATAGACCTGCGCACACATGAGTTGATTGGTACTCACAGCTACGCCGATGGGCGGCCGACCGAGATCGCGCCCGTTTTCCCGTCTTCGATAGACTCTGCGGATACCATCACCTACTTCTACTATTCGCTTCAGTTGGGCAGCAAATGCGGTTGGAATCGGACGCCAACCGGTACTGCTACCTCTAAAAGTCTCTCAGATTTGTTCGACCACGGTCAAGCCGTCGGCCCATTCGACGAGCAGCCCGGCAAAGCCGAGGCTTGTGCTGCCGCATATAGATGCCATTTTGGATGTGGAGTTTCAGGATACTTCCCGTACGAAGTAGGTAGAGGATGAGACTCCGATGCGTGCAACGCGGCCCCAGGACCCGAGGAGGGTTAAGTTGGAGACGCTGACGGTGTCGACTTGGTCGACGTCGACGCACCGCCAGATTTAGACCCAGACGTTGCGGAGGTTGAGGTGTCGGAGACCCTTGCCGAGCGGCTCAAGAAGGCTGCGTCCCCCCTGCCGCATCTTCTAACTCATACTCCCAAGAACCCATATTGTCCAGTGTGCAATTGGGCCAAAGCTTTCAGAAAGCAACGGCGCAAAGCGCAGAACAAAGGGCTAAAGGTTCCTCGCCCATACGCTAACCCCACTTCGTCTGGACAACTGACGACGATGGATCATTGGTCTGCGATGGATGAATTCTCGCGGGGACTCTACGACGAGACCGCGTGTGTGACTTTTCGCGACCGAGCTACAGATTTTCTCGCCGCTCAGGGTGTACACGACAAGTCTGCGGTTCACGTTTGTATTTTTTCGTAAACCTTAGAGCCCCGGAGGAAAAGTTAGAATACTGTTATACAGACGGTGCAAGAGAGCTTGCCAGGGATTGTTACGAGCTCAATTTTGCCCATCATCCTACCATCCCAGGAAACAAGAAACAAAATGCTGTCGCCGAGCGTGCGAACGGCGTGGTGCAGATGGGAGCTAGAGCCTTACTCATGCAGGCTGGTCTTCCACCACCAGATTGGACCTATGCAGTTCGATATTTCTGTTTATGCTACAATACCAGGACCCCTGCTGAAGGGCAGTCCAGCTGGGAAAGACGCTTCGGATGCCAGTTCAATGCTCCGCTTCTTCCCTTCGGATCACTTATCCGTTATGTGCCTCCGCCTGAATCCCGTTTTCGCACTGCCAAGTCTGGGGCGACGATGATTCCAGGGATATACTTGGGGTATGTGCACAAAGCGGGGGGATTGGTTGGACCTGATAGTTACGTCGTACCTCTGAGACACTTGGACGGACTGAATATGGAGTCAGGACGCACTCCAGAGGGAAAACGACCCACGATCGAGAAGTCTGACCAAGTGTACAGCAACATCTTAGATGGCACTGCTGACGACCAATCGCAGCAGTTTCCTTTGCGACAAGCATACGAGAAAGCGGCGACGGAGGTACGTTCCGCCACAATCCCTACAGAAACAGGAGAAGGTGCGGCCGTCTCAGACGGACCGCAACCAGCCACAGGGATAAGACCGGACAACACGTTTAATGCTGATGATCCTGCCATTCTGGTGCCACCGCCTCCCCAGGAAGGCGAGGACGCACCACGTATTGACTCTGAGGCCGATCTTGATGACGACGGTCCTGGGGGTTTGTATGTGGGTTATGTGCCTTTGGTAGTTGACGGCAGGGACCCTCAGCGCGACTCCCATCCTGCAGACAAAAACCAAAAACTAGGACTCGCACAACTCGAGTATCGTTTGGACAGACAGTCCAACTTCTCAGCGGCTAAGCCGCGTGAGAAAGTCCCAGGGAAAGGGCAGCTTCTTGCCCGAACAACTCAATTTTTTGATACAATGGAATATTTCGGAGACAGACGGATTGTTGCTGGACTTACAAAAAGACGAATTACTTCAGAAACTCCCGTTGACAGGTCGTCGAAAGATATGTAGCATACGAGTTGTTCTTTATTACGACCCTGATTATGCGCCTATAACCCGAGTGTGGGTCACAGACCCAGACCCAAAATACAGCGCCCAATGGTTAAAGAAGTTACCTGAGTCTACCAATCCCGGGATGCATCCTGGACGATGGTTCAACATGACCCAAGCACAGCGTCGACAGGCTGTGGAACAATACAAGGCTGAAGAGAGAGGGTTCTTCGGTATAGAGGATCCCGGTCCTTGCCTAGGTCTTCTGCGTGATATTGGTCTAGATGTGGATGACCCACCGACTCCGCCCGATCCCGCAGTGGCTCAGCCACTTGCGGCTCTCCCCGAAGCCAGGCTAACTGCACCTAAGATGGCTGAGCAGCTACGTCGAATACAAAACGGCAGCCTGTGCTACACCCCTGGCAGTGGGCGAGGGGCGGCGTCGCGAAACACCCAGGTCTGTCAAACCACATCTCAAACTGATGATTCATCCGAAGAAGACGTTCCTGACGGACACCTGTCAGACGACGAAGACATTTGGTGGAAACAAACATGGTATGGAGGCGCTATAGCAAGAGACGGGCTACCCTCCGGCTCAGCCGACAGGGATCCCTTGTCCGATGATGACAACGGAAAGTCTGAGGACAACGAAGAGGCAAGCCTGACCTCGAGTCCGGCGGCCACCGCGTCGCGGCGAAGCGTGCCTCGAATGCCGTTGCGAGATAACTCAGACACAGATATCAGTCATCGTGACAAAGAAAGATTTGATTTGCAATACTTCTATAATCCGTTTACAGATATAACATCTGTCATTGATGAGCCCTTCCAACTTCCCAATGACTAGCAATGCGCTCGCATAGATGCCGCTGCAGCCAGATCTGTCTCGAAAGACGAGGCAAAGGCAAACAAAGAAGCTCAAGCTGCCTTGAGAAAAGAGTGGGGCAGACTGCGTGACATTGGCACGTGGATCGAAGATGGTGTTAGGGAATATTTCGACGGCGTTGCCGAACTCAAAGGGGAAACGGCTCATGTTGGCCGCTTGCTTGCGATCCTTGTTGAAAAGAACTCAGAGTTACCAGTAGGACACAAAGACCGCAAGCACAAAGGTCGGGTGGTCTTTGACGGTTCGAGTGTTAGAGATCAAAACAAAGACGTGGCACTATTTCAGGAACTTTCCAGCAGTCCCGCGACAATGCAGGCCAGCAAGGCAGCCGATGCTTACGGGCTGTTTGAAGGCCACAGCATCGAACGAGCCGACGCTCGACAAACTTACACACAATCAAAGTTGGGAGGCACTCCTACTTGGGTTTTCTTGCCTCGCGACGAATGGCCCAAAGCATGGTCCAACATGAGGGGCCCCGTGTGTCCTCTGTGCTTATCTCTGTACGGACATCCTGATTCGGGCGGGCACTGGGAACAGCATTGCGAGGGACATGTCACGGCGAAAGGTTTTGTGAAATGTAGTCCGTGGCGCAGCTGTTATTTCCACAAAGAATTGCAATTTTTCTTGATCATTGATGTCGATGATTTCAAATTGTCGGGACCCGCCGACAAGCTGGCCCAGGGATGGAAGTCACTTCAAGAACCTTCGGACAGTTGCCCTAAGGGCATAGAAATAGATCCCCCAACAGTGTTGGACTATATTTAGGATGCGAGCATATATTATCAACTCAGACAATTGAGTGGCACGGGGAGTTACCTGCGGTCCTCGACCCGCCTCCTCCAAAAGTTAAGAAAAACGCTTCCGTCACAGACGAGCGTAGTGGCGAGGAAACGGGGGGTGACTCGGTATCTCAGACGACCGAGCCATACCAGCCGAGAGAACCGAAACTCGTAAAAGTCATCGAATACGATATGACCGAGTTTTTCGATTCCTGCGTTGCCTTATACACTCAATTGACGGACGCAGACCTGGCCACATATCCGGCCGCGGGTACCCCGCTCGGTCCAGAACTTACTGACTTAGAAGGCGGACAGGGCGGCCCCAGAGGAGAAATCTACTCCCCAGCTGAGGAGGCTATAGCATCAGCGTTACAGATCAACGTTGATACCGGCCCTCCTGACCAAGAGATAGGTGCTCGGCCTCGATGCCGCAGCAGCTAGCCCTGATGACCCTGAGCCACCGACTCAGTCGGGAGTGCTTCAACCAATTGCAGCAACAGTGTTGATGAAAATATTGTATGGGGCTAGAATGGCAAGATACGACCTACTCCGTGCCGCGTGTCAAACTGCCAGTTGCATCACAAAATGGACAGAACAACAAGACATGAACCTCTTCCGCCTCATATGTTACATAACTGTACATCGCATTATCGTATGACCTCGTGGGTGGGTGATAAAAAGGAGGATGTTCTGTTAAAGCAATACTCTGATGCAGATCTGGCGAGTGACATCCGAACGCACAGAAGCACGAGCGCTAGCTACCAAGCAATATGGGGCCCAAATACACGGGCAGGCCAGTCGATGAGTTCGCAAAGACAAACATGCGCATCTCATAGTACACTTGAGGCCGAGATCGTTGCGGCCGACCTTGCGTTACGCAAGGAGCTGCTTGCGGCATTACCGCTGTGGGAGGTCCTGCTGGATAGACCTGCGCGATGCTTATTCTTGGAAGATAACCAAGCAGTTTGCAAAGTCATCAGGGCAGGCGGGTCAATGAAGCTGATGCACCTATCAAGAACGCATCGAATCGACGCAGCAGCCGTGGCCGCGCAATTTTCCCGAGGCCTTGTTCCATTACAATACGAAGGAACACAGAACGAGGCTGCTGATATTGGAACACGATTCGTTGACCCGATGGCATGGGTCAAAGTATTATATCTCGTCAAAATAGTGACGCCTAGGTTGCGGGCCGCTAAGCGGCGCCAAGATTATCTCGACTCAACGTTTTCTGACGGACTTCCCTTGGAACCCGGGGGGATTCTCAAGCCCCGCCTGGGCCCTTGTTCGGCCTTGCGGAGAGGAGCTGCCATGCCGGGCAAAAAGTCAAACAAAAAGAAAAATCGCCCCAACAAAGGCAAACCCGCCGCGGCTGCCCCCGGCCAAGCCGAGGGATCGTTAAAGACGAAGAATGCAGTCAGCTCAGCTGATGTTGCAGGTAATGTCACTCCTCGGATGGGCAAAGAGTGTTACAGCAGAAGCTCCGAGAAAACGAAAGCAATCGACAACGCAACAAAAATAAGCTCCGATCGTGAGATGAAAACCACGTTTGGAATATCGGATGGTGAAAGCGAGTCAGAGCCTTCCATGAGGCCTGAAAACATGGGGGCTGTTTCTAACGACGATCGCCCGCTTCACAATCCGCACTCTGCGATGGCTGCCAACTTCTCTGACAAAAGGGATGAATGGATGAGACAAGGACAGAGTTTGACACGATATCATTATGTTCCGAGACTTGTCACATTTATGCCGACAATCGGGGATTGCCCCGTCGAGATTGATAAGTTTGATGATAAACGTCGCACATATGCCATCAACTCCCAACAAGGTTTGACGATAGATCGCATCGATAATTGGCGTGATGAAGAAAGCAGATATCATCACCCATTTGAATATGACTCAGATGGCGATTCTAGCGACGGTGATTACTGCCTCAGCAAATGGACGGGATACACAGAATTTAAAGTGCTTGAAGATTATGCCCCGGCCACTCAGTGGACCGGGGAAAGGCTTTTATTAGGGTATTGTTGCGGCCCCCAAAGTAGAATAGGAGACCCGAAGAATTTCGTTGATAACTCATGTAAAGTGATTCGATACACCGAGGAAGAAGACATGAGGACGGATGAGGGATTCAAAATAGCGCTAAACGACATAGCTGCGTGTAAGGGGAAATATCTCACGTTGCGGGGCTCCATGCCGCGCACAGGAGGCCCCCCTTGGCAGCATGTGAACGAGGCGCATTATTTCCGTGCCGGAAACCACAGGGCTACGCGCAGACTTCGGGGCATTAGAACTGATTTCCGTTATCTGTTTTGGAATTTCCGTGAGATTGCCCGTGCTGTGCATAAAACGGGGGGCGTTGTATGCATGGAATGGCCTGCCCAGTGTAATTATTGGAGAGACCCTCAGGTAAAGAGTTTTCTTCGAGAGTTGGGATTTGCCAAGGCGGCGTTGCGCGGGTGCGCATGCGGATTGAAGGATAGCAAGGGCAATTTCATGAAAAAGCTCCGGACGATAGCCACCACCTCTCCCATTGTTGCGGAGGGGTCAGAGCGTAGATGTGATGGCACACGCGAGCATGTTGAGGCGAGGGGAAGAGAGTGCAAGTGCGCTGAAGATTACATTGACGATTTTGCCGAGCAAGTTCATCTTGCCGTCGCCAACGCCGCAGAGAGAGTTGCGTCGTCTCGTCGTCGTCCTACCTCTTCTCCCAATCCTGTATGCGCCGCTGCCTTTCGGCCGAACAGCCTGCGCGGGCTGCCCCGCGACCGGCCCCCCGTAGAGGCGAGCGGTTGCCTTGCCGCGACTGCTCGAATCTCGCTTGCCGCGGTTTCCGCGCGCCGGAGACACCGACGACTGAACCCATGTGTCGTCCGCTGATGAAGAAGGCGGACGGATCACTGGGTGGCGACGCGATCTCAATCCATTCCGACGACATCGTGGATGAAATTGATTCCGACGTTGTTGTTGACAAGGGCAGAGAGGAAGAGGATTACAATAATGGTCTTCTCGCCACAATTCGAAAAGCTTCAACGCCAGCTCAGCCGAGCGGGATGGCTTGCCCACCGGCTCAGCCGGATGGGACTGGACATGAACACTTCAGCCCAAATGACATTATATCCGAAAATGACGCTGAAATGGAAACTGCCCCCCATGACAATTCTCGCTCAAAGAATGTGACTGACCCCAATGTAGAAGACGTCGAATCATGGAGAAATAAAGAAGTCTTCAAGTGCCTCCCTGATAAACTGAGGGAGTGGTCCCGTGCGGGACCCAAAGACGGAGCCATCAAATTTGCGCAGTCAAAGGGCTGGGATTGGCGCTACACGATGTGGAAGATCGACATACTTTACACGAGAAATGACGCCGTCGTGACTGCATTGAGGGCGGACTTGGAAACAACGTCTCAGACGATATTCCAGCGTTTATACTCTCAGATCTCCCAAGACCCGTGGACCGTACATTGGACTATGTTTGAGCGGAAGGACACTTGCCGTTTCGATTGCGCCCCTCCTGACGTCGACAAAATCCCCGTGGGAACGTTCCTCCAAACGTATCCCGATGAAAAGACGAAGCTGATCAGTAGGGTGCACACGGAAACCCCAGAAGAGAGCTTTCGTGGTATAATACGAACGCTCGAGCCGGGAGAAGTGTTTGGTCCCACCATCGGCCCAGCCGTTCGGTACGAGACCCACTGGGGCAGTTATGTGAGTGTATCAGTGGCGGATCACGGGGAAAAAGGCCCCCAAAAGGTCTGAATTGATATTTGGAGGCCTTCCCCTCGAAAGCCCCCCCACGGCTCAGCCGTTGGGGAAGGGTGGGGAACGGTGTTCGCTTTTCCAGTGGTCAAAGGAAAATGCAGCGCACCCGTGCACGTGGTCGAGGAAGCCCTTCCTGCCGCCGCGAAGGCGGCACACTTCGAGGACGCACCCAAGCAGGCAGTGCACTGGAGGAAAAGACAACGCCCCTGGAAGAGGCCACAGAACTTTGAGAAATGGCTTGCCGAAGGCGGACTCAACCCGGATGCTGAAGAGGACTCACCGCAAAAGAAGCCGAAGACTGCAACGGAGGCGCCCGACGACGTGATCGCCGAGCAATGCCAAACAGCAGTCGCGGGCCAATATCAGCCATCATTGGATGACCATGGGACTGGGAAACAGGCGGCCGGCGGGACACCTGCCGGCCAGCCTCCTAACAATGAGAATCCTCCTGGCTTAGCCAATGGAGGCAGTGACGGCGCTCCACCTCGCGGCTCAGCCGGCGGCGATGGGGGCCAACCTCCATCTGGCGGCTTCCCCTCACGAGGTGACCCCCCCCTCAGGGGGAGGAGGGGGAGGTGGGCCGCCGGACTCGGAACCTGCAGCGTCAGAACCCGAGCCCGAAGACAAATCTTACATCGGTCGCGGCCCGCGGAACGTCCTTGAGCATCTTCGTATGAAAGGGAGCTTTGGGCGTGATCCGAGACCTCCCCGGGATGAATGAATAGTGGATGAAATCCTGGACCTCTATATGGAAGTCACGGACCCAAACTTGAGATTCTGGTCAGGTAACCTGGATTTTGCCGGGAAGTGTCAGGCGATTCCAAAGATCGCCGAAGTTCATGGTCATTCGTGGATTCCATTCACCGGAGAAGACCTCGCCACTATGTCGTACACGGGGAAATGTGTGACGGACTTCTTCCGACCGCTGACCCAGATGATGAATGGGTCTTATCGTAGTTGGTCATGTCCCGTTCATATCGTGTCTGACTCCACAGCTACGTTTAAGGACGCATCAGGGACGCCTAAGCCGAGCCATATGCCTGAGTATCACCTGCGAAATTCGGTATTTGGGAGCGCACAGTCGGCTAAGAGTGGAGCGCTACTCAACGGTATTGCCGCCGACTCTGCGAACTTTCAGCGGGGCAAACAATGGTATTATAATGAAGGGACTCACACCCAAATTCGCTTCACTTTCTGTTGAGAATTTGGGCAAACTAAACGGAGTCGGCAGTGGAGGCAAAAGAATTGAGAACCCGTTTACTTTCGCGGGGAGCCTCAGGCAGATGATGAAGGACGCCGTGGATTTGATGGACGATATAATGAAACGGCCCCAACAGGGAACTATAGACATAATGTATGTCGGCGGGGACTCGACGTGTTGGCAAGTAGGTGATGACGGCGTCGGCCCGATGTGGGGCGATGTTGCCACTATGGTCCGAGCCAGAATGAACCGTCGGATTGAACACTTTAAAACGATAGGATTGTTCCCCAGAATAATGATCTTCGACGGTGTCAGCCTATACCACCAGCTTGGGCACCGCAATGAGGATGCTTTCCAT
Organism: Prorocentrum cordatum; assembly: GCA_963575745.1. NCBI lineage: Eukaryota > Dinophyceae > Prorocentrales > Prorocentraceae > Prorocentrum > Prorocentrum cordatum. The sequence goes on along the minus strand of CAUYUJ010022080.1, from coordinate 44,724 downwards.
TTCTGTGCTTCCCATGATGACTATCAAGTGTTTGACGGGGGAAAATCCCGAAAGGTCCTTGCCGCGGAATTGTGTGCCGATTACATGATTAAATCGGCCAAACTGGCTGTGCTATTTTTCTGTCAGCCTGCCGGCGGCTCAGCCGTCGGGGAAGGCCGCGTAACCTGCCCGGTGAGGGAGGACAAGTACGCCCGACAGGAGGCGAAAGTCCAAGATCTTGTCACGTATTGGCAGGACTGGTCCCCCACAGAAGGTGACATTCCCAGGTCGATGCTTGGCGCGCTCCCAGTCAAGGAAAAACTGACCGACGAACGCTTCCCTGTCGTTTCGAACGGAACTGGAGGCAGTGCTAGATATTCGTTCTATTCAGACGAATTCAAAGACTTCCTTAAAAGGGGAGGTGTCTATGTGGACTTCTTTCCATGGACAGATGATGCTTACTTTTTGCCCCGAGGAGAAGTCTTCTGTCCTGGAATGCCACCGAGGGGGGAGACCCAGAGACCGGCGACTGAGGGAGCCCAGAATGATGAGCCAATGCGTGCCGCACTCAAGGAACTCAACAAAGCAGCACCAACGGCGATGCCGAGCGGCTTAGCCGTTGCGGCGAGTAGCGCAACGCCAGGTGACATTGCGGTCCCTGTATTTACTAAAGTTTTGACCGGCCAGCCCGGCGTTGTTGCCGCAACTGACAAGGCCAAACCCGTCGGCTCAGCCGGAACGGGCTTTGGTTCTAGCGCAATGACGGCTCAATCACCACGCACCCCTCCGTTGGCTCCTGCGACCAATATCAAGGATATCGAAACCCCCGGGGAAACAGCTGAAAGGACCATTCGTGAGAACTGCCCCGAGGGTAGGTTGTCTTTGATTAGTAAGAGGCAAAAGAGCAAGTTTCCAATGAGGCCGAAAGAAGGATGCCCTGGAGAAGAAGAATGTTTGTGGCCGATCCATAAGGAGTATCAGCAGATAAAGAATCTGCAGATAAAAGATGCAAAGGCGGGTGAGGCTGCTCGTCATAATGTCCTTTGCCCATTCACGGTCGCCAGCGGCAACCTTCACCGGGGCATGATGCCGTTTAATGCGTACCCAGGCGAAGAGGGGCGAGTTGCTGAGATTGCTGAGGGAAGGGATCCTCCTCACAGCTCGGAAAGGAAAACGATCTTTAAATATGCTAGTAGCCCAGTTTGGCTTGCCCACCAGATGCCCCAGCCAACGACGAGAGTTCCACCGATGACCAAGAACTATCTAGTGCCGAACTGGGCTCGTTTCTTCAGGATCAAAGCAGACAGGTCGATACGAACGCTGAATGCCACCGTGGCCGATCGCTTGAATTGGTCAGATTTGAGGTTGACACCCCACGAGGCGGGCAAAGCCCATTGCGTCGAATTAGCGTTGCCTTTCTTGCTGACAAAAGATAAGCTTGCGGAAGTCTCAGACTCATATACCAGCTGGACAAAGCAGTCGCATGGTACGTCAGTGTCAACACTTCATGCTATTTTTGAGGAACATCAATTGCTTCCTTCAAATCCTCAATACGGCGGAAGCGTGGAAACACTGTGGTTGGTGCGTACTCATTCCCATGCACTGACAATCCCAGCACCCACACCACTTACTCCATTGCGGAGGAGACTTTTGGAGATGGCATTTGGGTTACGGCCGAGATTGTCTGTCATGCCAAGACGACCAAATCCATCAGAGGATCACCGACTCAGTACGTGAGTAATCCAGAGACTGACGCTTTATATGAGTTGACTCTATCATTGGACTGCAGCAGCCGTGTGGGTTACTCAAGCATGGACACACTTGCTGCATGTTGCCAGAGATAAAGGATGCAATCTGGAAGTGGACTTCGAGTTTGAGAGATACCGAGACCCAGGGCGGACTGAGCACGCGAACCAAGTCCGGGGTGTTCAAAAAGCTTGGGTCCCCGGCTTGACTTCTGTCGAATGGCAAAAGGAGGGGCGCCCCTATTTGAGGGGAGAAAGGCGAAACAGACGATGACAAAATATGAGGATATTTGGCCGTGGCTCCAAGACAGAGGAGTCAGACTGACCAAGATTCACCCTATACATAGGGGCGAGGCCTCGGATAGATCAGTTCAGTTGGTCGAGCAAAATGCAAAGGAGAAAGAGAGGGCAGCTGAAGGGGGCGAGAAGGAGCTGCCGGCGGCTAAGCCGCCCGGCATTCCGTTTTCAATTGATAAGAAGGACTTCCTTGATCTTGGAAGGGCGCCTGCGAAGCCCGAGAGGGCCTGCAAGGCACCGGCCCCGAGGGCTGCTAGTCGGCCCCCTGTTCCTCCTCCCCCTGGTGGACCGAAAGAGACTCCCGCCAAGAAGGCCCCGCCAGCGATTCGTACTCCATCGAGTCCTCTGGACCAACGGCCGAATGTTACTAGGCAGGCGCATGCTCCGCCTGCGAAAGAGGCTTCTACCAAGAGGGCTCCTCCTCCGAGGACCGATCCCAGGTCGGAGAACTTAGGTCAACCGCCAGCGAAGATGCCTCGGCATGATGGAGACCCCGCTGCTTCTATGACTGCCCAGCCACCGGCTAAGTCGAGTGGCTCAGGTGCAGTTGGTAGCAGACCGTGGAGGCCGAGCGTCCCTGATCCTCCGTCAGAGTTAAATCTATTCGCCGGGACCAACGTTTCTGGCTCCTCGTCTGCCACTCGGAGCCCTCAGACAAATGAGCTTCGCTCCAAACAAGCACCTTCCAAGCAGGCACCCAGTTGGACCAGACGCTGGGACGACCCGCCTCGTGGCGATGGCGGCCCCGCGGGCGAACGACCCCGGTCTGCGCATGCCGCGCATGCAGAGGCGAAGGCTGCCTCTGATGATGCTGGTGATCTTGAAAGAGATGGAAACGACGATCTAACGAACATGCGCGACGTTAGCCCCACGGCTCAGTCGGGCGGGGGCCATTCATCTCAGCATTCGCCTGACTTGGAAGGAGACGATGACTTTACTACCATCATAATGACAATCAAAGAGGTCTCGTGTTTGCATTTTGAATATCCGAAATCCAGTTCAATTGAGAAATGAAAAAGACTTCTTTTACCGCTTGCGAGGGCTGCAATCGAGGGCAAATGACGCCCAGGACAACACTGTTCTGATGAAGAGGTCCAGAGTTGCTGCTGCATCATACATCAAGGCAGCGAAAAGCATGTACGAGATGAGTATACCAGACGAGCTGGAGCAGATTAACACGTATTCCCCCGCGTGAAATGACTTTGCTAATGCTATCGTCGAACAAATTTTGAAGGTGGACAGGAATTTTGTGCGCACTCCGATGATAGCGGACGGACCTCGATGGTCAAGACGTAAAAAGGCAGAAGATTCTGGGGGCATTGTCAGAGCGCCTATTCCCCCTGCCCCTCCGTCCGGCTCAGCCGGAGCGGAACAAGAGGAGAGCCGCCGTGGTGCACAAGATGAGCAATCGAGTCCGACACAAGTGCCGTCGGACGAAGGAACGTTACATATTAACGATGATGGGACAAAACATGTTCCCAAACACCGAGCTCGGTCGCCACCGGGGGCCTCAGGCCACCCGGAAGCACAAGAAATGGATGTAGAATCGGTGGGCTTTTGCACAAAGTTCCCGCGCGAGAAAGATCCCCACTTTCTGGAGTCAATGGATGACGAAACTTTTCCACATGGACCGGCGTCTACGAATATATTCCGAAGATTGCGCCTTCCGCCTACTCCAGATAAAAGACAGGGACGGCCGCAGTACAGGGACCCTTACGATGGGGGCCGAGAAGTAACGGTGGGGCATGCTGCTGAATTTATAGAGAAACGATTGTATGTGACAACAGATGAACGCCATCGCATACTTCAGGCTACGCCTGGGCCTCTAAAGCAGATGCTGCAGGACGCCCACATCACGGGCCCTGTACCACCAGACGTCGAAGCCATCCGCAAGCAAACGGGAATTACGGTTCGATACATGGCAGAATTTGTGGAAGATCCAATTCTTTGCAATATTGGCAGGCCTCAATCAAGAGGACGGATCTTTCGCGTATGCAAAGGATTATATGAGAGCCGAGTTTCATTCCGATGACTGTCCTGATGGATTTTCTCTGGGCGCCTATGCGTGCTTGCGGCCACTTATAGTTGGAGAAGATGACGGTGAAAACCCGGCTGCCTTAGGCTGTTCGGACACCTGGGGTGGCCTGAGTTTCCGAGCGGATGATTTGACCAGAATAATAGGCCAATGTGCTGTATACATCGCGAGGCACTGCTCGGACTATGCCAGGTCGCCAGGAGGCTGTGCCTATTTTGGAGACCTGGTGCAGAAGTTATATGATGACGGTTTTACTTTCCAACCGTACGCCTTGGCTGAATGCCGGCAGGGTCAATCGATGTTTTGGGGATTTCCCCCAAAGACAGCCCCAAGATTGTTGGAACACTAATCCACGCTCTGTGGGACAAACACAATAAAAGATCTCTACGAGAGATCAATGGAAGAGAAATGCCCACACCGATATTCTATAGGGCATGTCAGGGACATTCAACGTCACCGCTTCGATTGAAAGAATGTATGTCCCGTGCGACCCTGGCCAAGTGCGACCCTGGCCAAGTCAGGAGTCACGGATCTCTTCTACATATTACGAGACTACAGACATTTTTGGAATCTACGAGTGGAAATGATGGCTTTCCGACGGGCAACTCTGGGCTTTGTCATGCCGCAGATTACGATTTATTGCGTTTGCTTCCGGCCTACAACTGCCCGACTACGCCTGGCCCCATCGGATTTTCCTCCGTGGCTAAGCCAAAGGAGATATGGACAAGCGCCCACCATAAAGACTGTAGCATCTATGGGCAACCAGGCTCGGAATGGGGAGCCGCCAAAGGTGGGTGCCTTGCACGTGGAAGACATGCGCCACCTCTGGCCATGTCTCCCCAATCTCAAGCATTATGAACAATGGGATATTATCAATGTTTTCACTGGCAGAGTACTCACCCGCTTCTCGGACAGAGTATGCCCAGACGGGACATTGGTGTCCCGGGAGGTACCACAATTCGCGGACATCGACAAAGCTGTCTCCCTCGTGAGGCAGGCGAATCAGATGCGCTGGACGGTGCTCTTTGACCGTGAATTGTCTTCATACGAGGTCACTTTCGACAACGCGTCGATTATTGCCTGGGTGAATACAGACGAGAGACTGATTATTAATTGGGACCACGAACCAAGATTGGAAACCTCGATTCAAGATCGAATTATATCTACCCCGTGGGATGACGATGGGAGATTCCTTTGTTTCCGTTACCACTGGGCGAGGACAGGTTTTGCCAATTGTCCCGTCTGTAATTGCCAAATCAGGTGCAAATATGGTTTCACACGATTACATGACCCAGACATGGAGGCACAAAACTATCCCGCAATCCCTTGAGGCACATGGTATTTGGATAATTATGGAGGATGAAGGAACTCTGTCATGGGATTGTCATGTATACATGGGTGCGCGGATGAAGAGACAAGGGAGAGTTTCTGCTAACGTTGCGAAAAACGTCGCCAACAACAATCAGCAGGAGCGAAAATGTGTCACCAGCTTTGTCACAATGGCGGCTAGCCGCACAATATTTGGCAACGGCCAGCAGGGAAACTTTCCAGCTTGGATCCCAGAAAACGCCGAGGCTCAGCCTCCGGCGCGACATGCTCCTTTCTTTCAATACTTCAGGCCTTTGGTCAAGAGATTTATATCGTGGCTAGAACACTCGGCCACAAATGTACAGAGGCGAACCCCGCCCATTAACAAATGGTGGCCAAAATTGTGGGCGACTGGTTTTGATCAGTGCGCTCGCCCCAGATCCTGCCCAGCACTACAAGCATTTCACTGGCCTGATGAACCACATGACTTGATCACTCCTAGGATTGGCTGGGCACAATGGTTCAACAACATGAGGAGAGCAAACCTCTTTGTTCCTACACTTGCCACAATAGATGATACCATACAGTTTGACATGTCATGGTTCGGCGTATTACCTGAAGATACTGGAAACAACGCCAACAACGACAACCCTCCTGCGAGGTAACCGGTCGCCTGGGAGAACAATTTTAGAGCGCGACCGACTCGCAGTTCTCACTCCGTTGCAAGACGGGTCGGCATGCGTCGGGACCATCGTCTTATTGTTCCTGTGTTGCGACATGCCACCGGCTCAGCCGCGAGAGCGCGCGAACAGACACAAATGGATCTTGATCTCAAAGTGATCAGCGGGCCTAAGGCCGCGTCGATAACTGATGGACTCCTCACACTTGATGAACCTGAGAGACACGTATACTTTCACCATGAGGACCATCTGATTAAAATAAGATTTTTCGGGGACGAAGTTCGAGAGGTTGCCGCTCATTACATAATTGAGCACACGGGAATAAACCCTACTACACCCGGCAGGGTTACCATGACTGGAACGGCAGACTATGCGATCCCGGCGATCATCAAGAAAATAGTGGATGACTATTGGTTAGCACCAACGCAAAACATGGCACTGGGCCTTCGACCCATAAGGATTTTCGTGATATTCGTGAGATAATCAGCTATTTCATATCGGAGGACCACTTTATTGGTTACCCGGGGCGAATCATTCGTCCCGAGATGATGGGCACGGATGAAATTGAATCAAAGAAACGAACCGACGCATATGCCTTGGACTGCCGTATTCGCGCGGCTGTTGAGACAGTCGACATTATAGAAACATGGGCCCACAAGATGGGCAGGAAAATGCAGAATGACGTCCGTCGCCACGGTGCTATAACACAAGAGGCCATAACTTGGCTACAGGATAAGTATCCTGACCCCGGTGCCGATCTTCAGGACAAGGAAGATGGCCTTTTCCGCACTGCATGCGGACTATATGGTGTCGCTGCAGCAACTGCTGCCAGAAGTATATTGCAATTTATGAACAATAGGGATAATGGTCCTGAGCACGACGGCGAAGCCGAGATCGTGGGGCCACGCGCGCCTGCTGGACCAAAGGCAAGACCTTTGTCTCGCACGCCGTCTCTTCGACCTGGCATCTCAGATGCTCAGGCGTCTGAGGGGGCCACTGGTTCCCCACGTTCCGTCGCCGGCTCAGCCGCGCCGACCAGAGAGGCAAACCTACAAGATCCCAACGCGAGGGATCGGTCGGATTTGCGACGCGCGCGCGACGCAGCCATGGATGATGCCTCTGTCGCGGCCGCCGATGATGCCGCCGGCCTTGCGCTGCCCGCGGCGGTGGGCGCCGCCGCAGGCGCTGTCTCGGATGCTGCCGGCAGCGTCGCAGGACACGGCTCCGCATGCGACCCTGACCAGTCCTACCCGACCCACGCGAATGGAATCTTTGTTGGGCATCACCTCCACCGGAACAGGATCACGTGGCTGACTAACGATGAATGGTACAATTTGCCTCACTGGACCTGGCTGTCAAAGTGGGGGCGCGACCATCATTTCCCGCCGAGAGAGGCGGCACTGGTTGTGGGTACTGACAGAGAGAGGGCGCTCTCGCACGCCTCGTGGCATGGGCGCGCAGACGGGAGGATGGGCGACTTCAGATCCGCCGCCTCCAGTGCCGCCCAGGCGAGAGAGTTCATGGGATCCGTTCGCGGACCTCAACTGAGCGCGGCCCGCGCGACTCCGCCCGCGGCAGGCGCATACAAAACGCTTTACCCACGCGCTAAGCGCGTTGGGCGCGGACCTCTCCACTGGTCGGCCAAGCCGGTCCAGCGGAGAGAAACTATTTATAGCGATGGTGGGAAACGTCGAGCCTCTTCGGCCCTTGGCCCCCTGGCAGCCACCGTTGAGCCGTAAAAGCTTTTTTTGGGGTTGGCTCCGGTGGTTGTGCAAATGCACAGGCCGGGGGCGCCGTGGCTGGATGGGCTCTACGCGGCCCGCCGCGGGGGGGGTAAATATGCTCCTCTCCGCCATATACTCAATTAGAACTTAACTTAGCTTGCATGCAATGCACTGTCCGCGTGAACTGAGGCTGCGTTTCTGCAGCTGTATAACTGCTCAAACCATCCGACCTCGGCTGGCAGGAGAGAAAATGAGCGCGCTGGGGCGCGCGGGCGATTCGTCGTCGTCCGTCCTCGGCCTTCCTCCTCCCTTCCTATTCCTGATAGAGTGGTTTAGCTTAACGGATATCTGTCTTATCGATGTCTCGTCCCGCCTCCGCTCTCCCTGAGCAGAGTGAACATGAGATCTTAATTCCTTTGTCTTCTTACCCCGATTCTCAGAGGAAATACTAACTGAATTGCTCAGTTGCTGAAGCTTCAGCGTCGCAGACTGATGATCCCCGCGAGAGGGGGGGGGGGGGGGGCAACGGACGTAGTAGAGGCATGCCGAACTCTGAAACGACGGGGATTCCGCGCATGCATGACTCCATCGGCTCGTTGAGCTCATCCAGCCTGTATCCGCACAGGTGACAACGTGGACAGTTGCAATCGGGGGAACGAAGCGCGCACATGATTACAATATTTTTGGAATGTGTTGTGCCGAAGTCGGTGGGCATGGGACATGCAAATCGCACTGCAGTGATATCTGAAGATGCACACAACGTTGCTACGGCATTATTGTGTTTTGGACCTCCGCACACATCGTATACAAACCCTGTGCACCGAGTCCTTCACGAAGCCCGCCAACTGTAAAACGAACGCGCAAGCATGGCCACGATGAAGAGGGGTGACGAGGGGTGAGGGGGATATGGATGCCGATGAGGATGCAGAGGAGGAGGAGGAGGACGATGACGAAGAGGAGGGGACAGGCGCTGCGGAATGGTTTCCACACCATGGACGACCTGCTCATTTCGCCAGACCACGAGAGGGAGCTGCTCCTTCTGAAGCAGGTCACACGGGGAGCGAACGCCCGTCGTCCGCCTCCCGTCCTCCACGGCCCCTCCACGGCCTCCTTCGGCACCCCGGCCTCCGCTCCCCGTTCTCCACGGCCTCCGGCCCCCCGTCCTCCCGGCCTCCGCCCCCCGTTTTCCACAGTTTCCTTCGGCACCCCATGGCCCATCCCCACCCCTTCCCGTTCGTCCCCCGTCCTTGCCAGGGCCCCTTTCCCCCTCCCCCGCCGCCCCTGGCTCTCCGCATCCGCGCCCGCGCACGCCGTCTCCGTCTCGTGGAGGGGAAGGAAAAGGAGGAGAAGGAGGAGAAGGATGAGGAGGAGGAGGAGGAAGAGCAGGAGGGGGGGGGCGGGGGAGCAGCGGGAGGGGGAGGGGGAGGGGGAAGGAGAGGGGGAGGGGGAGGGGGAGGAAGAGGAGGAGGAGGAGGAGGAGGAGGACGAGGAGGAGGAGGGGGAAGAGCAGGAGGACGATGATGAGGAGGAGAAGGAGGAGGACCAGTGTAAACCCAAGAGTCATCAACGATGTTGGAATTCACCTTCCCTCCAAGCTCCCTTTTCATAGGCTCCGGTACATTTCCATTGAGGGAACCAGATTTTGAAGATCCAGAAGCATGCCAAAACATTGTTCTCGGGATCAAAATTGCGGGCCTTCCGGATGGCCGGCGGGACGGGCCGAAGCCCTAGGGGGAGTTCTTTTGGAAAAAGAGCCAAAACCAAAACCGAAAAGGTCCAGCACGCCAGGTACCCTTGCGATGAATCGACAGGTGGCGACGGATCCTAGTGAACTTGGGCCCATCCCGCCACCGTGCTTGGGTTTTAGGTCAGAGGCCTTTTGTATATGCGTTGGGGTGTCGTGGGGAGCCCGTCGGGGGTTTCTTGGAGGCGGTTTGGGCGCCTCTTGGGGGCCGCGTAGGGTATCTTTTGGGCCTCTTGGAGGCCGCTTGGGCGCGTCTTGGGGCTTCTTGGGGCCTGTTGTCGGCCTCTTGGAACCTCCCGGGGGCTTCTCGGGGTTTCTCGGAGCGTTTTTTGGGCAATCTTGGAGCCCTCTTGGGCCATCTTGAAGGCGTCTTGGGTTGTCTTTGGGCGGTCTTGTGAGTTTCTTGACTTTAAAGTGAGCTGGGCGTTGCATGTGCATAGAAACGAACGAGCGTGCATCCGCGGCTGCTTGGCTCAAACTGGCCGGCCGCCCAGATCTGACTACACCTCAGCGCGAGGTGTACCATGTGCCATCGATACCAAAATTGCTTGAGATGGCTCGCCCCCTACAACTGGGACTATCGTTATTTACGGCACAACAGAGCGGGAGCTGGGCTTCGCCTAAGGCGAAGCTGCTAGCTGGACCTCCCAATCCCTATCAAACTTGGTAGCGGAGCTGGCCTATGGTGGTCAGCTTTAGCTTTACTCCTCACCATCCACGGCACTATCTGGTGGACTACTGACGTGGTGGAACATCAGTGTGCAGTGGGTTTGCGCGGAGGAATGTATACAATTACGCAGCATAGCGAGGACACTGTAGTGACACCTCTGCCTAGGCGGAGACCTCTTACTTGCGTCCTACATCCATGCGCTACCACACTCCTGAAGTCCACCCACCCATTCCAATTGGAAACTTCTTCGAAAACATAATGCATGGAAACATGCGATACGACATTGTGCCGCCTCCACCCCCACGCAGGCTTATTACGACCACATATCGAAAACCCCAACCGACTACATCCGACCACGACTTGCGAGGCCATTGGGTTGGTATTACTGCATTTGGGCTCACATGGGTCGCTATCGGGTGCGCGGTAGGTCATAAGCGGGGCGGAGACGACACAAGAACGACCGGCCCCCATTGGGACCCGTCCAGTCAGGTATTTTTCCGCGAATTCGTCCGCGAGGTACATGTCTGGATCAACGTGACCACAGGCAACATGACGCCCCCCCAACAAGCTGCAGCCTTGCAGCGTGACTTGAGAGGCCTCGCGAGGACCATAGCCATGAGAGAGTTTCCCCAGCAATATCAATTTTGGCGTTAACATAGGTGGCCGCCATGCCGATGGTGTCACCTATATCGCGTTCCTCTTAAGCACGAAGTTCGAGAATCTAGAAGAGAAACGCCAACTCAACTCTGGTACAGCTCTCATTGACTTCCGAGTCCATGCGGGAGAACGGATCGACCAGACTCCGGCGCGCTTCGAGATCGCCCGCTATGAAGCTGAAACGGCATTTTTAATATTTCCGACATCCAAATTCTAATAATTATTTTATTCAGAGCCCCTGGAGTGGGGACATCGCGCGCACGGCAACTCCTGCAGCCACTAAACCACCACATGCCGAGGGACCAGCAACAGTTGGACTCCCCACTTGATGAACGCGCGAGGTCATATGCACACATGGCTGAGGGACCCCCTGGCAGCATTGGTGGCATCTTCAGTCACGGCCACCGAACCGAGACCTTCCACGTAGAGGCTAACGCAGGGCAGCCGGCTAATAACGTCTGGAATGACGATCCGCAACCAACGGAGACCACTGCGCTACTGGCTCAGATTGGTGGACCGGCTTCGTTCGCCAGGCTCCAGGGCCAGGTTTCGGGGGCCGCCCGACGCGGCATCCCCCGCGCAAGCCGCGACCCCAACGTGCTCTGCGGGGCAACCTGCTGAGCCCGACTTCGACTCCAGCCTCGACACCGACGCGTCTTCGGACGACGAGGCTGCTGCCCTTGACTGCTCCGATGTGCCCGCGTACCTCGCGGAAGAGCAACAGGCGCAATGGTTTTTCTTGGGATACCAGAAGCATAAACGCAGGTGGGGGCGATTTATGAAGAAGCCAGGTCGGAAGGCACGGCGCGTCGTCCGACGTGCACTCGAGGGAAAAGGCAAGGGTCGAGGTAAGGGTGGAGGCAAGCGTCGGCGATTGCGCGGCAGAGGCACGCCAGCATTCCTAGCATCCCTTACCAGGCCACAGCATGAAGAGATATTCTTAGGTGCAGGCAGGAACCGTAGGCATACATCAGGAAAAGGTAAGGGACGACGGGGAAGCCCGAAGGATGCCAACGGCAAAACTATGGAGTGCGACATATGCCATAGCACACAGCATTTTCGCTGCGAATGCCCTCAGGGCGATGGGGGGATGTGCGTGTGTGTGTGTGTGTGTGTGTGTGTGTGTGTGTGTGTGTGTGTGTGTGTGTGTGTGTGGGTGTGTGTGTGTGTGTGTGTGTGGTGTGTGGGGGGGGGGGGGGGGGGGCAGAGGTCCGTCGATGCATCTGGCTCAAGCTGATTCGGATATACAGCGCGTTGACTGGGAGTCACTTTTGGCCGACCCTGCCGACAGCTCAGCTGCAGTTGTTAACTTCATGGCTGCCAGATATTTGAGTGCCAGTATGTCCTTCGAAAATTGCGCCTACGGGCCGTTCGAGGAGGCGCTCGCTGGCCACAATGATATTGATCTGGCAGACTGACTGGGCATGCCCATCGCGGGGCAACCTGCTGATATTGAATTAGTCGAACTTCCACGCGCCCGTCGAAGGAGATGACGACGCGGCGGGGGCACCCGCGGATTCAGAAGCCGTCACGCCTGCAGCAGAAGAGGAAATACAGCTGATGTTTCATTATCGGGCTATTGGCAATCCGACAAACATGGAATTGAGTGATGGCGACCCGCGGGGAAGCCCGCGAGACGTTAGCGACCTGTCTGAACGCGTTCGATATGAGCTCGGCCACAACCAGGAATTTCAGTATACATTCGTAGCTTCGGGCCGCTCCATGAGCCGCCAGGTGCGATCGGCAAGCCGCCAGTCCTGGAGACGCGAGCATTGCGCCGACGACGAGACGAAGACTGGGAAGATGGCGCTCGTCTGCTACGTCGCGGTCGGGTCCGCAGTGGCTCGCCCGACCGCGCGCGCGCGCTCCGGCGGCGCCCGCTCTAGCAGTCTTCAGCGGCCTCACCCCCTAGTGCGGGGGGCCAAAGAACCCCCCCCCCATGGAAGGCCAATCGACCCGGCACCCCCCCGAGGAGGAGGCGTCCGCGGGGGCGTCCGCCTCAAGGGGGGCGAGCTCATGAAGAATATCCAGAAGACGAAATACAGCGATTTGCTGGCTACTCGGATGCTGGATTGGCCAGTCAGCGCAAAGACCCAGATACAATGCAACAGTAGTTGCAGAAGGGTTGGACTGAGCACCATATTCGTCACTGGCACACTCCTCGCAAGGTCGATCGAGATGAAAGAAGGCGAGATTATTCGCTAAAAAAGACAGGGGCTGTCAAAACACAAAAAAAGATTTTTACTGCGCGACCTCGAGAGATCCATCATCGAGGAGCGGAAACGTTACAGAGGCGTTGCCCGCTCTTGCTTCGAGCATGCCGACCGCAGGCTCGGCTGCCCCAAGAGACGCCCACTAAGGAACCCTCGCTGCCGCAAGACACCGCGGGTCTGGTCTCACGGTGATGGTCGGGGTTGCTGTGCCGATCCACATGCAACACCATGCAACGAGCAGTTGACGGCGGGCGACTACGAACAAGCTATAGCTCCAGAAATATCCCAATCCCTGAAGACATGGGAGAATCTTTCACCTGTTCATTATCTAAAGTTTTTCAACCGCGATTCCAATGCGGGGGAACCTGCTTCGCCCAAACCAGAAGAAGACGACCGACAAGGAGATGGCGAAGCTGAAAATGTGGCTGAAGCGGTGGACCCCGCGGCAGCAGCTCTTGCAGGGTGCGCCTCGGATTAATCTGGCGCCCTCTCCACTGTCACGGGCGTCACTCACGATGCGGACACTCCTATAGATCCTAGGTACATCGTCGCTGAAGACATGGATCCTTTCCCAGAAAGAAGGGTCGCTTACCGCGCTGGATCTGCAGGTTGGGCAAGGGGTTGGGCAAGGACTACTATTGACCAAAGGCTTTGCTCTACTAAATATAACCTGTCCATGAGGGAAAAGGCCACCATCGGGAATCTGGCACTCAGAAAGCCCGATGGTGTGGACCTTAACCCTGGCAGAGGGCCCGCGCGATATGGGCCATGGATACCCGCGGGGGCAACGCCGAAAGCACCTCCTCCCAAGCCGAAGACAGATCCGCCTATTGATATTTCTCCATCTTCGGATTCGTCGAGTCAGTCCTAAGTCACTCGGACCTGATCAGCTCAGACCACCGCCTAAACGGGAGAAGAGGAAAAGCCCAGATGACCCCACTCCCTGAGATAGCAAGCAACAACGACCTGCGGGGCAACCTGCTGATCGACGTCGAACCAGAGGACCAGCAGTGGCCGCCGCAGCAGCTGCATTTCAAGGCGCCAGCGCTCCTACTCCGAAGGATCCTGTACCACGTCGCGGCCCTACTCCTGGCCGGACACACTGGACTGGCTGGACGCCGACACAGGAGGGATCATCAAAGGACGTTTCTTCATCACGGCGCGGTGCCGATGAGAGACCATTGGAATTTCCGTCAAAGGCATCAGAGGCAGCTCGCAAAGACAAGAAGTGCGAGTACTACTACGTCAATGAGAAGCAACGGCAGGATTTCGACATCAGTGCTCCGCCGAGGACCCCTCGGACGCCCAGAGGATCTGCATCCTCCCTGCGTTCCACCCACCCAGTACAACGTTTCGTGGCCCCATCAGGAGCCCCACCGAAGGTCCCAGCGCTACCGTCCGCATGCGTCCCGCACGCCCAGTGCAGCGCTTCGTGGCCCCATAGGGAGTTCCACCGAAGGTCCCAGCGCTACCATCCGCATGCGTTTCGCACACCCAGTACAGCGTTTCGTGGCTCTCCTCCCCCTCCCCCCTGCGTTTCACACATCCAGTACAGCGGTTCTGTGGCCCCATAGGGAGCCCCGCCGAAGGCCCAAGTGCTACCGTCCGCATGCGTCCCGCACGCCCAGTACAGCGTTTTCGTGGCCCCATAGGGAGCCCCACCGAAGGCCCCCAGTGTCCCCGTCCGCATGCGCCCCGGAAGCCCAATTTGGCATTTTCGCCCACCCAGTGCAGCGCATCGTGGCCCCATATGGGGGCTCCACCCAAGGCCCCCAGTGCCACCGTCTGTATGCGTCTGGGAAATGTCATTTGGCATTTTCACCCGCGCAGCGCAGCGCTTCGTGGCCCCATAGGAGGCTCCACCGAAGCCCCCAGTGCCACCGTCCGCATGCGCCCTGGAAACCCAATTTGGCATTTTCACTCAGTAGAGCGCTTCGTGGCCCTATAGGGCGCTCCACCGAAGCCCTTAGTGGGACCGTCCGCATGCGTCCCGGAAACCCAATTCGGCACACCACCCACCCCCGCCCAGTGCAGCGCTTCGTGGCTCCATAGGGAGCTTCACCGAAGGAGATATTCACAATTACGGTACCCATAACTGCATATGGTTGGGACCTTCGCCAGGATATTTTTTTGGGAGCTGTTTGGAAGGTCAGTGGAAGGTTTCCAGAAGGTTGTTTTGGAAGGTTCTTGTGGATCCACGTACCACGCAGATCATCGTATGCGGCGGGAAAGGCGCGGACCCCTGCGGGACTCCGTCCGCACAAGAGCCAATCACAAAATGCACGCCTCCCGCCCCAGAGCCGTCGCCGTCGTCGTCGTGGCGGGGGCTTGACAACCTGCCGATAAACCGATAAACCGGTAAACGAATATGCGGCGCAAGGAACGACTCCTCAGGGTTGCCCCCAGCGGTTTCCGACCAGCCAGTCACCCGACGAGCCGATAAACCGATAAACCGACGAAGAGAAGGAGAGCGCGCCGGCCATCGTCTCAATGTTCGCGGATGAAGGTTATCGGTTTTCCGGTATACTGGCAAATCGACTTATATACGGGTATAATCATATCGGTGTATCGGTCGATTTGCCGATATACCGATCAAACGATTAGTTTGTACCAGTTTATCGGTTTATCGGTCGGATGGATTTCCGGAGGCCGTTGCCGTTGCACTCTGATTGTTGTTGTTGTTGTTGTTGTATATTCATTTCTAAAGAATTATTAGTAATGATCTCCGGAAACGGTTCCGCGCGCTCTCGCTTCGACGCCATCTACATGTTCTTCGAAAATGAGGCTCCCGCTCGAGCGTTGGTTTGAGCCTAAATGTGGGCCCTTGGAGGCCCAGCTACGACAACAACGGCTTCCGTTTGGTACTTCTTCACAATTTACCCCGAGACACCTTGGCCAGAGAGGCCCCAAAACTCAGGAACGGCGCTCTCGCTCGAGAGTTCCTCGCAATTCAATTAGGTCGGCGGAGGCCCAGCCACGACGACAAGGGCTCCTGTTCGATACTTCCTCACGATTTACTCCGAGAGCCCCTGGCCAAGAAGGCCCCCGAATTCAGGAACGGCGCTCTCGCTCGAGACTTCCCGTAATGCAAGCACATTGGTGGAGGCCCGGACACGGCGACAAGGGCTCCCGTTCGATATTTCTCCATTGGTATTCCGAGAATTCTTGGCCAGAGAGGCCCCCGAATTCAGCAACGGCGCTCTCGCTCCAGACTTTTTCGCACTTCAGTCAGTGGCCGACAAGGAAGACATTCCTCCCGAAAAGGGGTACAATCGAAGACGAAGTGGGCGGGCATCGAGGGTTGGGGTATACGGAATGCAAGACACGCGTGTCAGTAAGAGCGAACAGTCTTAAATTGATTGTTGTTGTTGTGGTTGTTGTTGCTGTTGTTGGTGTTGTTATTGTTGCTATGTATGGTGTTGTTGCTGTTACTGTTGGTGAATTTTGATTGCTACAGCATGATTACTGTTGATCCCCTCTCCAGTAATCATTACACCTTTTCTTTCAAGATGCTTATACTTGGGCTTGCACCTTGTTTTTAACAAGGGAGAATGAGGTGTCACCGAACTTTGCATTTGTGCTCCAGTTTGCAGGGGCAGCGACTCCCGCCGGATACTTCTTTTCAATGTATTCCCACATCGCGCTCTCGCGCGGGATTTCTCCACAATGTATACAGGAATCGCGCTCTCGCGTAGGATACACGTGTGGATCCACGTGTTGTCTCTCGCAATCTATTCATCGAGGGTTTGGGATACACGTGTGGAGTAGCACGAGAGCAGACGAGCGAACAGTCTTAAACTGATTGTTGTTGCTGTGGTTGAACTCTCATTATTGAAGAATGATGATTGTTGATCCCCCCCCTCCGGTGACTATTATGTTTTTTCAATTGAAGTACTTTCCCCGGGGCTCGCACCCGGTTTTTCTTCAGGGAGATTGGCGGGGATCAAATTGTGCCCCTGACCCCCGGGTTACAACAACAACGGCTCCCGCTTGAGATTTCCGCTCCCGCCTGAGACTTCTTCGCATTTTACTCCACAATCGCGCTTTCGCTTGGGACTTCCTTACAATTATACAGGAATCGCTCTCTCGAAGCTCTGGAGTCGCGCTCGCAATTTATTCAAGAATCGCGCTCTTGCGTTGGAATTCTTTGCAATCGCTCAGGCGCCGAGCTCTCGACACTCAGGCACCCAGGAGTCGCGCTCACGCCTAGGACTCCCTCACAGCTTAGGAATCGGGATCTCGCTGACCTTCGTGGGCCGGTAGCAACCCTTCGTGGCCCCCTCGCTGCCTTTCGTGGCCCCGTTGCACCCCTTAATGGCCCCCTCACTGCCCTTCGTGGCCCCGTTGCAGCCGCCCTTCGTGACCCCCTCGCTACCCTTCGTGGCCCCGTTCCTTTGCGGTCTCTCGCTGCCCTTCGTGGCTCCGTTGCAGATCGTGCTATCGCTCAAGACTTCTCGCGACTCATGCAGGGCGCACGCTTCAGCAACCCGCTTGCTCGACCTGGCCGCCTGGGCCCGCCTTCCCGACCCGCCCGCTGGGGCCTATCCGCTCGATCTGCCCGCCTGGTTCTGCCACCTGTTTTCTGCTGCTAGCCCCCCTTCTGCTACTCTCTCTGTTCCATCATCCTCCTTTCCCCTTGTCCATTCCTTCCATTCGTCCTCTCTTCCCCTGCCGGAGGGACTGTACGATATAGACGTTGCAGGCAAAAAAGAGATATACCCCTTTGGGTACGATCGAAGACGACGAGGGCGGGCATCGAGGGTTTTGGATATAGACGTTGCAGGCAAAAAAGAGATATACCCCTTTGGGTACGATCGAAGACGACGAGGGCGGGCATCGAGGGTTTTGGATATACGTGTTGAAGGACACGCGAGCAGATAAGAGCGATCAGTCTTGACATGATCGTTGCAGGTGGCGGTGGTGTTGTTGTGGTTGTTGTTGGTGTTTGCCATGTGTGTTGATGATGCTGTTCTTGTTTTTGCTGCCGTTGTCGTTGTCGTCTTATGTCTGAAGAGCAATTATTGTTGATCCCCCCTCCGGTAACCCTTGCATTTTTCAAGTGAAAAGCCCCCCTCGGGTCTCGCGCCTTGTTTTTTTTTATCAGGGAAAGCTTGGTGCCACCAAACCATGTCGTTGGGCCCCGAACTACAACGACAACGGCTCCCGCCTGATACTTCTTCACAACATCGCGCTCTCGCGCAGGACTTGTCACAAGTTATGTTTATTCAGACGCCGCGCCTTCGACACTCAGGAATCACGCTCTCGCTTCGGCCTTGATTGTGATTTACCTGGGAATCGCGTTATCGCTCGAGCTCTCCTCGCGATCCATGCAGTACGTACGCTTCATCAACAAGTCTTCTCGACGTGGCCGCTTGGGCCCGCCTTCCCGACCTGCGCGTTAGTGTCTATCCGCCCGATGGCCCCGTCTGGTTCTGCCACGTGTTTTCTGTTTCTAGCCCCCCTCCTGCTAATCCCGTGTTCCATCCTTCTCGCTCCCCCTTCCATCAGTCTTTGCTTCTCTTGTTTCAGGGGCTGCACCAATTACACGTGGCAGGTAAGGAAGATATACCCGCAGGGGGGTACGATTGAAGACGAAGAGGTTGGGTACCGAGGGTTTGGGATATACGTGTTGCATGGCACGCGAGCAAGTAAGAGCGAACAGTCTGAAAATGATTGTTGGTATTGTAGTTGCTGTTGTTGTTTTTGTTATTGTTCTTGTTATTGCTGCTGATGTTGTTGCTGTGGGTGTTGCTATTGTACTGGTAGTGGTGATGGTGGGTGATGGTGACGATGATTATGATGACGATGACGACGACGACACTAACGATGACGACGATGGCGACGACGATGATGTTGATGATGACGATGACGATACTGATACTGGTTCTGATGATGATGGGCGGTGACGGTGTGTGACGCTGATGATGGTGGTAGTGATGATGAGTATGATGTTGATGATGATGGTGTTGGTGATGCTGCTGATGATGATGGTTATGCTGATGATGCAAGTAATGATGCTTATGATGATGGTGATGATGATGAATATGATGATGATGCTGATGACGATGCTGATAATGCTGAAGATGACTACGATGATGATGATGATGATCATGCTGCTGCTGATGCTGCTGATGATGACGATGGTGTTGATGATGATGATGCTGATGATGGTCATGATGACTATGCTGCTACTGATGCTGATCCTGGTGCTGATGATGCTGCTGATGGTAACGATGATGATCATGATGACTATGCTGCTGATCCTGATGCTGATGCTGCTGATGATGATGACGATGATGATGATGGCGGTGGTGGTGATGATGAGGCTGCTGATAATGTTGAAGCTGATGATCAGTATGATGATGATGATGATGATGCTTATGATGATGGTGATGATGGTGATGATGATGAACATGATGCTGACGATGATGCTGATGCTGATGATGCTGATGCTGATCATGCTGATGATGCTGATGATGCTGATGATGACGACGATGATGATGATGATCATGCTGCTGCTGATGATGCTGATGGTGTTGATGACGATGATGCTGATCATAATGCTGATGATGATGTTGATGATGATCATGATGACTATGCTGCTGATGCTGCTGATGATGATGCTGCTGATGGTAATGATGATGATCATGATGACTATGCTGCTGATCCTGATGCTGATGCTGCTGATGTTGATGCTGATGTTGCTGATGATGATGATGACGATGATGATGGTGGTGGATGTGATGATGCTGATAATGTTGCTGATGATGCTGATGATCATGATGGTGCTGATGATGCTGATGATGCTGATGATAATAATGATGGTGATGGTGCTAATGATGAGGTTGATGATGATGATGATGATGATGATGATGGTGATGGTAATGGTGATGGTGATGATTATTATGATGATGATGATGATGATGATGATGATGATGAGGATGAAGATGAGGATGAGGATGAGGATGAGGATGGGGATGAGGATGAGGATGAGGATGAGGATGAGAGTGGACTTAATCTACCCTTCCCCTTCTTTCTTCCCTTTGCCCTCTTCTTCTTTCAACCTGCGGCTTCCTCTCCACTTCCCCCTCGTTCTGCCCCCGGCTGCTCTGCCCCGCCCCCTCCCCCAGACGTTTTGCCTTTGCGCATTCTCTGCGCCCTGCCCGAGTGGATGGGGGAACGCCGCAGGCGTGGGTGGAACTCGCACTCCTCCTCCTCTTCCTCCTCCTCTTCCTCCTCCTCCTCCTCCTCCTCCTCCTCCTCCTCCTCCTCCTCCTCCTCCTCCTCCCCCTCCTCCGCTGCCCGGGCGGAGGGCGCGGGCGGGGCCGAAACGGCGCTCGCCAACCCTCCTCCAGCGACGCCAGAGCACGGCCGAGTCTGGGGCTGCCCGCTTCCTTGCGACCTGTGCGCACGGGCTGCGCCCCGCTCCGACCCAGCTCGGGCTCTGCCTCGGCTGCGGGCCCCCGGTGCTGCCGCCGCGGGGGCGCAGCCGCTCCGCGGGCTCGGGCCGCCTGCGGCAGGGGCTCCTGGCTCGACCACGCGGACGTGGGAGGGGCCTCGGCAGAACTTCGAGGGGGCCACGTCGTCACCACCCACCAAACCACCCCCACCAAACCACCCCAACCCGAAATTCGGGTCTTCGGGTTGGGTTGGGGTGGTCTGGTAGGTAGTCACATCGGGGATCTTCTGACCCGGGTCAATCCAGACCCGGGTCAGCAGGAAACCAAACATTGCAGTGCAGGAACAAAAAGAGCTGCAACGCAGGTCTTCGCAAACCCGGGTCAGCCAACATGTGCGGCCGCCTCGCGGCCACGATCGGCTCGCTAACCCGGGTCAGCCAGAGGGGGTCTTCGCAGGATTTTGCAGGATCCGGTGCCGTGGTTGACCCCCGTTTGCCTTGACCCCCGTCTCAAGGCTCCCGACCACATGCGAGCCCTACCCCCTGCCTCCCACGACTTCTGAAGTGAGCCCCACCCTCCCCCCTCAGGAGTCGTGGGGGGTATGGGGTGGGGCCCGCGTGTGGCCCGGCAGAGCTTCGAACAGCCCTTTCAATACCAGCGATAGGGGGGGGTAGGCATACGGGGGGACGCATCGACGCCCAATCGCCCATTGATCGCCGATGGGGGCCCGATAGCCCCAACCTGCCCAGGAATGTGCGGACTCACTATCGGGGGCCTATCGCCGATCTATCGGCGATGTATCGCCGATTCCAGGTCGATGTTTCCCCACCTATCCATGTCCCCTATCGTTGCCCCTTCACCCTTCTCTGGGCGACATGCCCGCGGCTCGCGGGGGGCAGTTTCTCTCCGTCTTGTGGTTTGGGACGCCGTCGCCCTCGCCCATGTATGTTTCGCGGGTCTGTCTGGAAGAAGCTAGCCGTCTCTGACGCGCGCCAGGATTTCGGACCTCATCTGTCCCCGCTGCCTTGCCGAGTTCTGCTGGCACCGCGTGGGGCAGCCCTCTGACAGCGAGTGGGGTGGCCTGAGGGGGGGCCAGCAGCCCCCCCCTCCTCTGGCCGCCAGAGCTGCTGCAGCCAGAGCGGCGGCTCCAGCTCGTGCGGGGGGGGGCTGCTGCAGTCCCGGCAGGCATCGGATCACACGGCTCGTTGTCGCAGAATGACAGGCCTGTTGCGGAGGGTTTTGCGGGGGAGCGACGCAGGCGCGGCAGTTGCGAGGCATGGGGGGAGGGGGGGTTGTGGAGTCGTGCAGGGGCCAACAGGCCAACGGACGGACGATCGTCAGCTGTCCGCTTGGCTCACGCACCGTTGCGCTTCTCCCCTAGCCGCCCTCAGTATCTGCAAAACTGGTCGATTCCATCCGTGGAGGGCCCCTCGGCCCGCCATCCGCCAGGGCTGCTTGAAGCCAGGGCGGCGGCGTTTTCTCTCATGGGTGTGGACCTTTGCAGTCTCCCCTAAGCTTCGGATCGCACTTGGTCGGGGGAAGAGAACTATGCACATGCACCGATCCTGACAACGCCCATCCTTGACCCAGGATCGGTGCATACACCTTCCTGGCCAAGGTAACAGGGCGTATGCACCGATCTTGGGCTCAGGATGGGCCTGGCCAGAATTGGTGTATGTGCATAGTTCTCTTTCCTATACTTGGTGCCGTCGTAAAAAGCGCGGGATGGGCCGGGGCGGAGGTTCTCTGCGGAGGGCCGCGGCGGCCAGGATCACGCGGCAGGCTGGGCGCAGCGTGCCGGCATGGTGGCGAGTGGACGCGGCAGAACGAGGAAGAGTTCGGGCGGAGGCGCCGAGCACACGCCAGACAGGGCCCGTGTTCATGCGCAATTTTGGGCTGCGCCTCCCTGTGGCGGGGATCGAGTTTCAGGAAGAGGCCCGACGCCAGAACGCTCAGCAGCTCAGTGCCCCCCCCCCCGCCCGCCCCCCCTACCTGCCACTTTCACCTTTGCCCGAACCTTCCCACCCCCCCTCCCACCCCACCTCTTCCACTCCAACCTCCGCATTCATAACCATATCCACCTGCATCTCCACCCCGCGACAAGGAGGATGAAGACGCAGGAGGAGGAGGAGGAGGAGGAGGAGCATAAGGAGGAGGAGGAGGAGGAGGGGAATGATGATGATGATGCTGATGCTGATGCTGATGCTGATGATGCTGATGCTGATTAGGATGAGGATGAAGATGATGATAATGATGCTGATGCGGAGGATGATCTTGATGATCATGATGATACATGTGATGATCCTAGTTCGCCCCCCCCGACTCTACGTCTGTGGTCCTCCGTCTTTCGCCCTCCCCCCTCCTGTTTCCCTCCTTGCTCCTGCGTCGTCCCTCCATTCTCCCTCCTCCCTCCTCCCTTATTTACACCTTGGCGCCCGTGCTGCTAGATACCGCGTGTTTCTGCCAGCAGCTAGTGAGTGCCGCACTAAAGCTGACCGTCTCTTCGGCGAACCAGAGCGCAATCCGAAATCCTCCTCCCTTCTCCATTCTCCCTCCTCCCTTCTCCGTCCTCCTCCGTCCCTCCCTCCTCTGTCCTCCCTCCTTCGTCCTCCGTCCTGCGTCCTCCCTCCCCTGCCCCTTCCGCCCTTGCCCTTGGCCTCGTGCCCTCCCCCCGATGGGGACGTTGATGGTTGATGATGATGGTGTTGATGATGCTGATGCTGGTGGTGATGATGATGCTGATGATGGCGATGGCGATGGTCATGGTAATGGCGATGATGACGACGATGATGTTGATGATGACGACGACCGTGACGATGACGATGGTGCTGATGATGATGGTGATGGTGATGATGCTGATGCCGATGGTGATGAATACTCTGTTGATGATGATGATGATGATTGTGGTGATGATGATGGTGATGGTGACGGTGATGACGACGATGATGCTGATGATGACGACGATGGCGACGATGAAGCTGATGACGATGATGATGATGATGGCGATGATGATGATGGTTGTGATGGTGATGATGCTGGTGATGGTAATGACGTGCATTATGATGATGCTGATGATGATGGCTGGTGCTGATAGTGACGGTGATGGGGGTGGTGATGGTGACGATGATGATGCTGATAATGATGATGATGTTGATAATGATGATGGTGATGGTTTGGTGATGGTGACGACGGTGATGATGACGACGACGACGGTGACGACGCTGACGATGACAATGGCGATGGTGATAATGATACTGATGATGCTGCTGTTGATGATGGTGATTCAGTTGGTAATGGTGATGCTGTTGGTGGTGGTGATGATGTTGGTAAGTGTGATGGTGATGATGATGATAATGGTGATGGTGGTAATGATGATGCTGATGGTGATGGCGATAATGTTGACTGTGATGGTGATGGTGATTATCGTGATGATGCTGATGATGGTGATGCTGATGATGCTGCTGATGATGATGCTGATGGTGACGGGAATGATGGTGATGACGACGACGACGATGATCATGTTGATGATAACGAAGACGGTGACGATCACGATGGTGATGATGATGATGACGATTATGGTTCTACAGGCTTACGCCACATCCGCCGACCCCTTCTGTGAGTTTCTGGCCAGCGGCGTCTTGTGTGAGGGTGCGGTGTCGCGCGCGGGTGGTGGCAGATACGCAGGGGGTCCAAACGTTTGCGTGATGCCGGTGGTCTGGGGCGTGTTTTGCGAGCGCCTGGCGTGCTGTGCACCCGGATGCGGGGTGTCCTTCTGGGAGGTCGGCCTTTCGACCCGTAACCAAGTGGAGGACCACAGGAAGACGAAAGGATCAAGAGTAGCGTGCGGAAGTTGTGATCAGCGAGGCATCACCGCGAAAGATGTGGCAGATGAGTCGAAACGGGTGAAGAGGCTGTTGCCGTTCGAAGCGCGCACGAAACAGTTCGCGCGGCAGCAGCACATCAGCGCCGAGCAAGATAGTGAGCACGTCGCGAGGAAGAGTAAGGCTGTATGCGCGGAGTGAATTACAGTGGGCTTGACGGCTCGCAATGCGGAAGCGTATGGGGGTCTTTTGGGGGCCTCCTGGGGGCCTCTTGGGGGCTCCTTGGGGCGTCTTGGCGGCCTCTTGGGGGCCTCTGGCGGCCTCTTGGGGCACTCTTGGGGCCCCCTGGGGCTCATGGGAGCGGAAAGCTAGATTTTTGAATGTTTGGTTGCCCTCTTGGGCCCCTCTTGGTGCCGTCTTGGAGCCTTCTTGGGCCGTCTTGGGGACCTCTTGGGCCGTCTTGGGGCCATCTTGGGCCGTCGTGGGGCCGTCTTGGGGGCCTTTTGGGCCGTCTTGGGGCGGTTTTCGGGGCCTCTTGGGCCGTCTTGGAGCGTCGGAAAGCCCACGAGACGAAGTTGTGCAACATCTACGTTTTACGAAGGAAATGGGCAACTTTTTGCGTCTAGGGATTTTTTTGGGACGCATCTTGGAGGCCCCTTGGGGGCGTCTTGGGCCAGCTGGAGGCCATCTCGGGTGTCTTCGATCGCTCTTGGACCGTGTGGGACCATGTTGAGCTCTCCTGGAAGCCATTTGGAGCGATCCTGGGGCGTTTTTGGGGCCGTCTTCGGGGCTCTCTTGGGCCGTCGTCGGCGCCTCTTGAGCCGTATTGGCTTCCCTTGGGTTGTCTTGGGGCCCTCTTGGAGGTTTCTTGGACCGTCTTGGTGCGGTCTTGGGGGCCTCTTGGGCCGTCTGGGGGCGTCGGAAAGCCCAAAATGCGAATGTATGAAAACACCCACGTTTTACGAAGGGAACGGGCCAACTTGTTGTGTCTGGAGGCCCTCTTGGGGCGCATCTTCGATGCCTCTTGGGGCCTCTTGGGGGCATCGTGGGCCGTTTGGAGGCCATCTTCGGTGTTTTTGATCGCTCTTGGACCGTCTGGGACCATATTGAGCTCTCTTGGAGGCCACTTGGAACGCTCCTGGAGCGCTCTTGGGGCCGTCTTCGGGGCCTTTTTGGGCCGTCTTGGACGCCTGTTGGGCCGTCTTGGGGCCCTCTTGGGCTATCTTGGGGCCCTCTTGGGGGCTTCTTGGGCTGTCGTGGGGCGGTCTTGGGGGCCTCTTGGGCCGTCTGGGAGCATCGGAAAGCCCAGAAGGCGAATTTGTGAAACAATGGACGTTTTACGAAGGGGATGGGCCATTTTTTGCGTCTAGGGACCCTCTTGGGACGCATCTTGGAGGCCTCGTGGAGCTCTTGGGCCGTCTAGGAGGCCTCTTAGCCCGTCTTTGGGCCATCTTGGGCGTCTTGGAGCGCTCGTTTGGCGTCTCGGGGCCCTCGTGGGCCGTCTTGGAAGCGTCTTGAGGCCTTCTTGGCTCGTCTTGAGCCCTTTGTGGGCCCAAAAAAGCTCCGTGACGCGCTCGTCGTCGGCGAGGGGGGGGGGGTCAAATCTCTGGTTTGGGGTCCCTGGGGGGGGGGGAATATAGGGGGGGAACTATCTCACACGCCTAGAGACCCACAAGGGGTCGGCGGATAATGATAGTGCTAATGACGATGACGGTGACGACGATGATGATGATGGAGATCGCGATGACGACGATGATGACGATGATGCTGATGATGGTGGTGGTGATGATGATGTTGATGCTGAGGATTATGATGCTGATTATGATGGTGATGGTGGTGATGCTGATAGTGACGATTATGTTGGTGATGATGCTGATGATGGTGGCGATGTTGACGTTGACGCTGGCGACGAAGCTGATGATGACGACGCCGGTGGCGACGATGACGATGACGATGGTGATGTTGATGATTATGTTGATGATGCTGTTGCTATTGATGATGGCGATGATGCTGAAGATGATGCAGATGATAATGATGGTGGTGATGATGATGATTTTGATGGTGATGGTGATGGTTATGATGATGACGATGAGGACGATGACGATGATGATGATGACGCCGAGGATGACGACGATGATGATAATGCTGATGGTGATGATGATGCTGATGGTGATGATGATGATCCCGATGCTGGTGATGGTGGTGATGTTGATGATTGTGATGATGATGCAGATGCTGATGGTGATGATGATGGTGGTGATGACGACGGTGACGACGATGATGATGATGATGATGATGATGATCATGATGCTGATGATAACGATAGCGATGGCGATGAGGATGCTGATGGTGATGACGATGATGATACTGGTGGTGATGATGCTGGTGCTGGTGATGATTGTGATGATGATGTTGATGATGATGATGGTGATGATGGTGATGATCACGACGATGATTATGATGATGATGCTGCTGATGGTGATCATGCTGATGATCGTTGTGGTGGTGGTGATGATGATGGTCACGACGGCGATGACGATGTTGATGTTGATGATGATGGTGATGCTAGCGGTGATGGTGGGGGTGATGTTGATGAGGCTGAGGGTGGTGATGATGATGGCGACGATGATTGCGAGGATGATGGTGATGACGACGACGATGCTGATGATGGTGATGATGCTGATGATGCTGATGTCGATGATGGTGATGATGGCGCTGATGATTATGATCATGATGCGGATGATGATGATGATGATGATGATGATGATGATGGTGGTGATGGTAGTGCTGACGATGTTGATGCTGATGGTGATTGTGATGGTGCTTGTGATGGTGATGGTGACGATTACGACGGCGATAACGACGATGATGGCGATGATAACGACGACTATGGTGACGATGACGATGTTGATGATGATGGTGACTGTGATGAGGATGGCGATAAGGATGATGATGCTGATGATGATGCTGATGCTGATGCTGATGAAGAAGCTTCTGCTGAGGGTGATGGTGATGCGGATGATGGTGATGATGGTGATGATCATGACGATGATGATGTTGATGATGAGTATGGTGATGATGATGGGGCTGGTGCTGGTGATGATGATGATGATGATGGGGATGATGCTGCTGCTGCTGATGCTGATGCTGATGATGTTGCTGCTGATGATGCTGATGGTGGTGATGATGCTGGTGGTGATGTTTTTTGTTCTGGTGATGATGATGGTGGCGATGGTGCGGATGATGATGATGCTGATCTTAGTTCGCACACTAATTCTCCTCCATCCGCCCCACTCTACGCTGCGGTCCTCCGTGTTTCGCCCTCCCCCATCTTGCGTTCCTCCTCTCTCCTCCAGCTTTCTCCTCCGTCCTCCATCCGCCGCCCGCCATTCCCCAACCCTCCTCCGTCCTTCGCCCTCCTCCTCCTCTCTCCCTCCTCCTCCTTCGTCTCTCCTCCCTCCCTCCTCCTCCCTCCCTCCTCCCCCCTCCTCCTTCGTCCTGCTCCTCCTCCTCCTCATCCTCCTCATCCTCCCCCTCCGCCCTCCTTCCGTCGTCCTCCTTCGTCCTCCCCTCCCTCCTCCCTCCTCTTCCTTCGGCCCCCTCTGTCCTGCCCTTGGCCTCCCCCCCCCCCCCCGGCAGGAGGAGGGAGCGGGGCAGCGCACAGGACGGCGGGGAGGCGAACGCTGAGCAGCATGGGGAGGGCACCAACAGCCTTGAGGAGGAGCAGGACGAGGAGGAGCAGGATGAGGGGCAGGACGAGGAGGAGCAGGATGAGGAGCAGGATGAGGACGAAGAGGAGCAGGACGAGGAGGACGAAGACGATGAGAAGCCCTCCCGCTCCGCAGGGCAAGACCATCGGGAGCTCCTCCAGCAGCTCGCCCGCTGGCCCCAGTGGCAGCCCCAGCGGGTCCGCCGACGCGGACCCCGACGCGAGCAGCGAGGACGGTTGCGGGAGGAGGAGGAGGAAAAGGAGGAGGAGGAGGAGGAAAAGGAGGAGGAGGAGAAGGAGGAGAAGGAGGAGGATGAGGAGGAGGAAAGGGAGCAGGAGGAGGAGGAAAGGGAGGAGGAAAAGGAGGAGGAGGAGCAGGAGGAGGCATGATGGGAGGAGGGCGGGGGAGAGGAGGGAGAGGTGATGTAGGGGGAGGGAGAGTCGGGGGAGGAGGGGAGGGATGAGGGAGGAGGGGGAGGGGGAACGATCATGGTGTGATGATGATGAGGAGGGTGGTGGTGGGGATGAGGAGGAGGAGGAGGAGCAGCAGGATGAGGATGCGGATGCGGATGAGGATGTGGACGATGATGTTGATGATGGTGATGATGATGTTGATGGTGATGATGTTGGTGATGGTGATAATGATGCTGCTGATGATGCTGGTGATGATGATGGTGATGATGGTGCTGAGGCTGCTAATGATGATGCTGATGATGGTGATGACGATGATGACGATGATGATGATGATGAAGCTGCTGCTGATGATGATGATGCTTATGCTGCCGATGGTGATGATGCGGGTGCTGATGCTGTTGCTGACGCTGATGCTGAATATGATGATGCCGCTGGTGCGATGATAATCATGATGAGGCTGATGACGATGATTATTGTAATAGTGCTGATGATTCTATTGATGTTGATGATTATGGTAGTTATTATGATGATGGTCATGGTGAGGGTGGTGATGATGATGATGATGATGATGATGATGATGATGATGATGATGATGATGATGATGGTATTGGTATTGGTGATGGTGACGGTGATGGTGAAGGTGATGGTGTTGATGATGATGATGATGATGATGTTGATGATGATGATGATGATGATGATTATGGTGATGGTGATGTTGATGTTGATGGTGATGGTGATGTTGATGATGTTGCTGATTATGATGGTGATGGTGATGGTGATGATGTTCCTGATGATGATGGTGGTGGTATGAGAGGGTTTAATCGGCTACAAGTAGGTAAGTAGTGCCAGGTTCGCCCCGTCGTTCGTCCGCCGCGCGGCGCTAGTGGGTAAGTCATCCAGGTTCATGCCGTCGTTCGTCGCGGCCACCACTTGACCTGGGGGCGCGCCGCTCGTCGTTCCTCGAAAGCAGCCACTCGGGGCATGTGGTTTCAGTTGTTTGTCGTCGCCCCGGCGAATGGGATTCCAATATCCCCAGGACTATTGGGCTCCCGTGCCCCCTGGTCTCTGGACGGGCCGCCGCCGCCGAACCCGATGCGTGCGAAGTGCACCTATTGTTCGAGGCCGCCGCCGTGCCGCCGCCACGAGTTCGCAGCGGGGTATCGCGCTGAGATGCGCCGAGCTCGCCCGCCGCCGAAATACGAGAGTGGCGCCAGCTGTGTGCATGGTTGCGTTTGGCCCCAGCTCCTTCTGTGGGTTATTTCAGGTAAGTTCAGGAATTCAGCTTCGTCGCAAGAATGTTTCTTGGTTGTTGCGGATTCGTGCAGGAATTTATTCATCTAACGTTCGCAGGTTTGCGCAAAAGTGTTTTTCTGCTCTCCAGTTAGTTGCGTATCCAAAAAAATCAATATTTGGAGGTTGTTGTATGTTTTTCCGTCGTTTGAGTAGAGTATTTCACGTCGAAGTTCGAGTTTGTTTGTCGTTTTCTGTTATATATATATATATATATATATATATATATATATAAGTGGGCTTGTATCTTCATGTCGCGTTGTTTGCCGATGGAAAAGGGACTTCAGCAGTCAGGAAAATCAGTTCGTTCCTCGTTTTTCCCCGGGTGGTGGTGTTGGTGATGATGTAGGTGATGCTCATGAAGGTGGACATGCCAATGACGATGAGGATGATGATGAGGAGGAGGGGGAGGATGAAAAGGAGGAGGAGGAGGAATGTGATATTGCTGGTGATGATGATGCTGACTATGGCGATGGCGACGATGACGATAAGGATGTGGATGGTGATGATGGTGCTGGTGTTGATGCTGATGATACTCGCACTGATGATGCTGGTGATGCTGATGATGCAGATGACGCAGAGGAGGGGGAGAAGGCTGAATTCTTGACGTTTCGCTAACCCCCGCCAGCCCCTGGCTCTGGTCTTCCGCTGGCTCCTGGGGTGCTGGCCGCCGTGCTTGCAGGAGTGGCTCAGCCTTCTTGGCCAGCCTGGCGTGTCAGCTGGCGGTCTGCCTCCCTGTCCTCTGGCGCCCGGTGGCGACAAGGATTCATTCCCGTGCCTGGCGATCTCGCTCCCATGGTACCCGCACGCTGCAACTTCCCAGCCGCCTCGGCAGCTGGCGGCTTCCACCCCTCAGCGCAGCCCAGCCCCGCCGAAGCTGCCCTCGGCGGTAGGTTTAGTCTGCGTGCTCGGCGCGCGCGCCGGCAATTCGGGTGCTCGCGGCCCGTGCTACTCTACTGACGCTGTCGGCGCGCTCGCCTGCAGCTGCGATTCAAAAAGTACCTCCACCAGCCCATCCAGAAACGATGTCCAGGCGAGTTGGCGTGATCAGGGAAGCGCGGGCGCAAAAAGGTGGACGGCCGAACCGTGCGAAGGAGGGAGGAGGAAAAGGAGGAGACGATGGATGGATGAGGAAGTGGGGGGACGGAAGATTAATATGATGATGGGGAGGAGGAGGAGGAGGAGGAGGAGGAGGAGGAGGAGGAGGAGGAAGAGGAGGAGGAGGAGGAGGAAGAAAAAGAGGAATAATAAGAAGAAGAATAAGAAGAAGAATAATAATGAGAAGAAGAAAAAGAATAATAAACATAAGAAAATATGAATAACAATAATAATAATAATAACAATAAGAAGGAGGAGGAGGAGGAGGAGGGAGGAGCAGGAGGAGGAGGGCAAGCAAAAGAGCCAGAGGTCTCTTGGATGCCTCTCGGAGCCTCTTGTGATATCTCTTGGGCACTTCTTGGAGACCTCTTGGGACGTCTTGGGGTCTCTCGGCGGTCCTGGGGGGCTCTTGGGTGCCTCTGGGGGGGGGGGGGGCGCTTGGGGTCCTCTTGGGGGCGTCCTGAGGGCCTCCTGGGCGCCGTTTGGGACCATCCCAGAGGACATCGATCAAAGAAGGGGGGTCCCTTAAGTACCGTCGCCCCTCGAGGCCCCCCCAAATCGCCTTTTTGAACGTTCTTGATGCGCTCTTGGAACGCTCTTGGGGCCGTATTGGGGCTCCCCTGGGCCCCTCTTAAGGCTCTCTTGGGCCATCTCGGAACTATCTCGAGGCTTCGAATAGCCATCGGAAGCGAAAGGGCGAGAACGCAAACCACACTGATCGTCCAAAGGTTTTTGAAGGATGTTGGCCTCGTGGGGGGCATTATTGGGGAGCTCTGTTGGCATCTTAGAGCCATCTTGGAGCACGGTTGGGGCGTCTTCGTGCATCTTGGAAGCCATCTCGAAGCATCTTGCGTTATATGGAACCATCTTGGAGCTCATCTTGGGCTCTCTGACGCCCTCTTGGGGCCATGTCGGGCCATTTTGGACGCCCTGACCACTCGCGGGGCGCCTCGTCCAGGCCCGAAAGGGAAGAAGGGAGGTGAAAGAGGAAACGCCCTAGACCACCAACGCCCAGAGGGCTGGTGGGATAATATGTAGAGATGAGGGAGGGGGGGGGGGGGGGCGTTTCCCCAAACAGCTGGGCAGCAATATGTGTGTCCCACAAGAGCTTGTCTTTGACAGCTAACGAACTAGTAGGAGCGCTGCTCATCCAGATCCAAAGTCGGTCGGGGGGCGTTGCTTCCCGTTGTCTCCCAGTGCTTGCTGTTGTCTCCCATTGTCTCTCGTTGCGCTCGTTGTTTCTCGTGGCCTTTCGTTGCCTCCCATGGCCTCCTTCTGGCCCCCGTGGCCTTTCATGGCCGTCCTTATCTCTGTCTCTATGCTCACCCATATGTATATCCCTTTCCGTATTCCCACATTCCTCTGTCTCTATCTCTATCTCTGTCTGTTTAATCCTTCGTCTGTGTTTTATATCCCTAGCCTGGTCTCACCCCCCAAGCCTACGCCTATCCTAAGCCTTACCTCCGACGTCCAAATCCTTGAACCAGTCGCAATTCGCCCCTATCACTGCCCCCTGCTAATACCCCCCACACACACACACACTCGACTGGCAGCCAACCCGTACCCATGTGCAGTCCTCCAGCATCCGTGTCAAAACACCCATGCAACATACATGTTGCTTGCCTCCAAAAATGTATGCGCAGGCGCCCCGCGACCACGTTGCATTAGTCATTGGCAGGGACGGCGGGGTGCTGGCATGTTGTCTGCTTCCTGCCATACCCCCCCTCCCATACCCCACCATCCCTGTTCAATAGCACTGTGGTCGTTTCTTCTTCTTCTTATTATTATTATTATGTTTCTTCTTCTTCTTCTTCGTTTTCTTCTTCTTCTTCTTCTTCTTCTTCTTCTTATTCTTCTTATTCTTCTTCTTGTTCACCGTTTTGCCGATCGTTGCGGGCCCTCGGAACCCCCCGCCCCCCTCCTGGAGTAGATATTGGCTGTTTTTGGCGGCTGTTTCAAGCACGCTGAGTCTCCCCTATGGGACAAACTGTTGCAAAGAGTCGCATTTAGCAGAGGTCCAGAGCCAGAGCCCCCCCCCCCTCCTCCCCCTTCCGCCCAGCGTTGAACGCCGAATCCGAAAACGTGCACAATGAAAAGTGTTTTCTTTGCGGCAATATCTGAGGTCGTGCTCGGGGGCCCCGCGGAAACTCTTGCACTGTCTTCTCAATTGGATGGCGGGGGTGCCAGCATATGGCCTGCTGTGGGCAGGGCCACCATCCCCGTCAAGAAGCAATACACATTGCATTTCGCAGCCAAACTTGGCGCGCGCGGGCATCCAGCGTTCACGTTGCATTGTTTTTTACAGGGACGGTGGAAGTGCTGGCACGTTGCTTGCTGTATGCAGGCCCACCAGACATCATGATGGCCACTCCGCCGCGACAAGGATGGTGGAGGCCGACACGTTTCCCGATGTGCGCGGGCGTATCTGGCACACTCTGCGCGTGCCCCGAACGTGGCGCTCCTGACGCGGCTGGAGCATGCGGCACACTTGGCGCATGTGGAACCCGCAGCACATCTGGCGCACCAGGCGTGCTTGCCACGCTTGTGCCTCAGGGGCGCCTGGCGCGCCTGGTGCGCGTGGCGTGCCTGGCACGCGTGACGCAGCTCGCCCCAGCGTCGCGCACCTGGGGCTTGTATCTGTTCTCAGCAGCTGCCCGTCCAAAGACGACCGCTGAGTGTGCCGAGACTCGGGGGTAATGCTTCTGCGTTGGGATGGCGGGGGAGGAAACGAACCAGACAGCTTGCGTCTGGGGGGGCGTCCTGCTCCGTGTCCCTACCTCGAACCCCCTATTTCGATAGCAATTAATGGGATTCTATTTTCAAATGGACGTTCGTCCCTGGCGGAGCAGATGGCAGCAACTAGCAGGAACTGGTAAAGATCGGCACGCTCCGTCTGGAGGAAGGAAGGGGGAGGATGGGGCAAGGACTTTGTGTTTGAGAGCAGGTTCCCACCACTTCCATTTTAGCCCTATCCCTGTCGCCACCCCGATCCCCCCGCCGTGGCCCCCTCCCCCGTGACCCGCCGCGGTGGCCCCGCGCCGTGCGCGCGCCAGGCTGCCCCGGGCCCTCTGCCGCAATGGGCGCGCCACCCGAGGGAACCGCAGGGAGGTGCGCCGCTGGATCTGGGCGCGCTCGGGCGGCGCGGCCTCCCGCTGCTGCCCGTGGCCTCCCGCTGCTGCCCGTTGGCTCCCGCTGCCCCCCGCTGCCTCCCGTGGCCTCCGGTTGCCCTTCGTTGGTCTCCCGTCGCTTCTGGCTTCCCGTTGCCGTTCGTGTCCCTGTCCGTATCCTTGTCCCGCTCCGTGTTTCTGTCTCTCTCAATCTATCTGCCTCTATCACCGTGTCTGTTGTCCTTGTCTTGTGTCCCCATCCCCATCCCGATCCCTACCCCTTTACTCCTTATCCTGTACCCCTAGCCCTATTTCCTTATCCCTACGTCCATCCCCCTCCCTATCCCTTGCCCTATCCAGGCCCCCCTGCCCCCACCTCCCATCGCGGCCCCTTTTACTGTAGTTGTGCGAAGCTGGTCGGGGCCCTCTGCCGCACGTGTGTTATTTTTCCACGCTCGAGGCGGGGAGCGGTGGGAGGTCGTTGAAAGTGCGCGAACGGCGTCCAAACTAGTGGTATTCCTCCTCCTCTTTTTCCTCCCCCTCCTCCTCCTTCTCCTCCTCCTCCTCCTCCTTATCCTTATCCTCATCCTCATCCTCATCCTCATCCTCCTCCTCCTTTCCCTCCGCCTCCTCCTCCTCCTCCTCCTCCTCCTCCTCCTCCTCTTCCTCCTCCCCGTCACTGTGCGAATGTGGGGAGGTGCGGAAAGCCCTCGAACAACACTCTTGTCCTCGGAGTCGTAGTGGGCCTTTTTAGTCCCACGCAGTCGGACCGCGGGGGCGCGAGCTCCTCTCGCCACCTTGGGACAGGCGCGATGAGGACATCCACCTGTTCC
>CAUYUJ010022080.1:0-7500 GCA_963575745.1 Prorocentrum cordatum | reverse complement strand
CGCCAGGCTGAGCAGCCTCAGTTCAAGTCAAGGCTGCGTCGGCGCCTGCCCCAACCACAGGCGCCGCCGCCGAGGCGGAGGCAGGGGCCCCCGCGCCAGTTGCGAAGGCAGCTGGAGCGCCCCCGAACCCCGCCCAGTCTCCATCTAGCCAGGTCCAGGAGAAAAAAGAAGGATGGCAGCCGCTCGCCCAGACGCCCTGGCGCGAATGGTGACCCTCCAGAGCGCGGGTAATACTCACGTGGCGCAGCCTGAGCTTCCTGTCCGCTCGCCTGCGCCACGTTTCACGCCCGCATTCAGCACCGTAAATGGCTCGTGTTTCAAGTCGGCCCATGAGATTATCGGGCCCCTGGGGTCGGATGTTGTCTTTCTCCAGGAAACCAAGCTCGTGGGCGATAAGTTGCTTTCTGTCAAACGTAAGATGCCGGCGGAAGGTTGGCTTTCGTTCTGGGGGGCCGCCGAGCCTGGGGAGCCTGGCCATGTCAAATCTGGGGTGGCGGTTTTGGTTCGGAGGCATCTCGACGCTTGGGAGAACTCGGAGGAGGTCTATGGCATACCTAAGTCTCGGGCCATTACTTGCTACCTCAGAACTTCCAGCTTTGGCCTTCATCCAACTCTGTTCTATGTATTGGTTCTCTGGAGAGGGGCTCAGCCATTCAAGTGTTTTGTTGGGCGAGTGGTTTTGGGGCAAAAGTTGTCGCGCTGGATTACCGTTCGTCCTGGGGGCTAATTTCAACTTGGACCCGCCCGCCCTGGCTACGGGGCTTCTTCCTGGACGGCACGGTGGTGAAGTGCTGCATGCCCCGAGTGTGCCCACATATGTGCCTGGCGATGTGAGTGCTACATTGGGCAACTTCGTTACCTCTAAGGATTGCTTGCGCTGGTTCGCCCCCTACTCCTCCATTCCCATCCCCCTGCCTGTTGGCCCCCCCCCCCTGTTCCTCCCTCTCATGCCCGCGTGGCTCGGAGGTTGGAGGGGGCTGTAAATTCCTGTCGCCGCGAAGATGGCGTGCACTCTTCTGCTCCAGGTTCGGGCGCCCGGCGCCGGGACCTGCAGGGCGCGCTGGGCTCCGCCCATCGCGAGTGGGCGGACCTCGCGCGGAGTGAGTTACTAGGTATTTTCCAGTCCGAGGAGAAGCCTGGACACATCATGGGGGGGAAGAGTCCGCGTTCCAGGAGGTCCTTGTGGCCGCGCTTTCCCCCACCAAGGTAAATGTCAAGTTGTCGGGGGGGGGGGGGGGGGGCGGGGCAACTGCCGTCGGGGGATTTTGTGTTTGCACCAGAGATGCCCTAGTGCCTGGGATCATCCGCATGTTGTAAAACTCCGTCAGCATACCACCCAGCTAGTTAGGAAGGGAGGACCTTTCCGCACTTTCTGAAAGGCTGGAGGTGATATCTGGCATCGACATCTTGCTGGCATTGCTTGGGGGGTACTCAGACACCCTTCGGACTTCTGGTATGGATCGGTGGCCGATCTTACCTTTTGGGAGGAACGCGCTAGGTTGCGCGCCAGACAGCTGCTGCCCAAAGATCGCGCTGCCCAGCGTGCCTCTTGGAAAGAGTGGTGCGAGACAGCACTGGCTGGTGGCGCCCAATGGGGGCGCGCGTATACCCGCCTGGCTGCTGACCACTGTTTCAAGCATGTCATGACCTCCGATGGCCCCTCAGCCAGTATAGATGCGAGGCTCACCCACCGTGCTCGTGAGTGGGGCCAGGCTTGGGCTGAAATGTCGAATCAGGTTCGGCGTTTTCGTGATCTTGCAGTGCTCCCGGCGCAGATCGGCTTCGCGAGCTCTCCCAAGCCTTTCCTCGCGCTACTGTTGCAGTAGAAGGTTTTCACCCTAGACACTATTCTCACCTGTGCTCCGAGGGCCTGGACGTGTTGAGCCATATGTTTACCTTAATGAATATCCTGGGTAGCCAACCTTCCGATGTTCAGCTCTTGCACGTTCAGATGTTTCACAAACCTACTGGGGGCCTCAGGCCGATTGGATTGTTTCAGAGTTTGGTTCGGCTTTACTCCAAAACGCTTGCTCAACATAGTCGATCGTGGGAAATCGGCCCTGGATGCCAGGGAGTTCTACATGGCCCCCCATAGGCGCACCACTGACGGCATCTGGCGAGTTTCAGTCAAGGCTATCCTTGCTGGCTCCCACGATAGGAGTGGTATCTCTGTACTTGGCGACTTGCAGCGGCGCCATGAGAATATTGCCCACAAGCGGGGCTTGCCGAGTATCCTTTGTTTGCCCT
This sequence comes from Prorocentrum cordatum, assembly GCA_963575745.1. Taxonomy (NCBI): domain Eukaryota; class Dinophyceae; order Prorocentrales; family Prorocentraceae; genus Prorocentrum; species Prorocentrum cordatum. The sequence goes on along the minus strand of CAUYUJ010022080.1, from coordinate 5,253 downwards.
CAGGGCTGCGATTAATATGTACGCGTGGGGTGTGGGGGGGGTTCTTACCATCGAAGGGGCAGCGTCTCGCATTATCTATCCGCCTCAGGGGGTGGTTGCGGGCAGCAGCACAGCGACTTCTGAAGTCAAAGCACATATCCTCCCTGGCGTTCGCGACTTGGCCCGCGCTCTTCCTGACTCCGGCCTCGGGATATTTATTGACGACAACTGCCTCGCCATCATTGATGATGCGATGGGCGGATGCCTCGCCTCCCTCACCATCGCCTCCCTTCGCCTCACTTCCTTTTTCCACGATCGCGAATGCCCAAGATCTCCAGCCTCCGCGCCTCGACCGCAGCCAAGAAAGCTAAGGCGCTTTTCAGTGGGATTGTCCCGTCTGTTACTTATGGTTCTGAGGTTACTGGGAATACCCCTGCCAGTTTTCAGCGCCTTCGAGTCCAGGGGGCCCGTCACCTCGGCCCGCGGCCCCCCAGTTGCAACTTGGAGTTTGCGTGGCCCCTGGCGCCCAGCAAGGACCCCCTCAAGCAGGCCTCAGCTACTCTGGTTAGATATGTTAGAGAGTGGTGGCTCTGGACAGACTGTGACCTCAGGCCTCCTGATGGGCTCGGTCCTGGTACCCTTGTTGGGCCAGAGGGTCAAGCTAGTCGGGGTCGTGGAATATGGAGCGAACCACTCAGACAGGTTTTCAACAGTAAGAAGTTCAGTCATTTAGCTAAACAAAATCTTCGCCAAGTCTACTCCAACAGCTACCCTACTGCCAGCAAGCTGCACAATTGGGGTCATGCTTTCAACCCTGTTTATGTTTATCGTGGCAAGCTTGACACGGTGTGGCACATATGTCGGGAGTGCGAAGGAGAACATGATTTTTGTCTCGTCTCAGGAGGGAGGAGGTTAAGGAGGATATTGCGCAGGAGGCCATTGCCGCAGGACCCACCTCTCCTCTCTTCAGTAAGTTGTGGATGGCCCGACCGTCTGTTGAGCGCACCATTGGCGCAGACGAGTCGCCAATCTTTGTGGGTGCGGAGCTGGAGCAGATCCAGCCTTCCTTGTTCGACCAGAATAGGCCGTTGTTTGTGGGCGGCTCTAGCCGGCCCCCCACTTCGGCTGTTCTTGCTCGTGCTGGATGGGGGTTGCAGAAGCGGCAGAATCGGGTGAACTGTTGAGAGGTGTTTTCGGTCATGTGCCGGCATATTGACTTCAAAGTGCGTCGCGTGGAGAGCACGCCGTGCTTTTCCATTGTGCTTGCAGGGCCCCCGAGGGCCAGCCCACTGTTGATGTGCGTGCCGATTGCGCAGCCTTGGTCAAAGGCTAGGCTCCAGAGTCTCGCGCTCGGGATGGCCACTCTACTATGGGTGATATCTGGCGTTTCTTGAAGTAGGACGTCAAGGGCCCCTGCCAGGTTCGCAGAGTCAAGGCTCATGGTACCCTTGAAGGCCTCACCGACCCCAGGGCAATTTTTATCTCTCGGGGGAACTCATGGGCCGATAAATTCGCCAATAAAGGTGCGTCCGTTTTCCATCTGCCCAGCGATTTGGATCTAGTGACCACTTTAAAAGACAAGTGCTTGGCGGTGATTTCGGCCATGACGGTAATGCTTAAAGCGTGGCCTTTTGCCCGACAGATGCATGGTCAGCTTGAGCGAATCACCCGCGCCCCGCGTCCCTCTGGCCAGTCTCGCGCGCATCACCTTAAGTGGGATGGGCGCAGATGGACGTGTGTCCAGTGCGCTAAGTGCCTCTGTGACCCATCAAAAGCCACGGGCATTTGCGGTGCTCTCACTTCTTCCATGCTGAATTTACTTAGAATTAAACGACGATGGGATGACCTGAGGATGGTCTCGCGCACTGTTGTGCACCAGTCGCCTGTTCTCTTTTGCAATCGCTGTGGGTCGTACACCTCTGGCAGTGTTGCGTCCCAGCAGTTACAGTCATATTGCCTTGTTGCAAAGCCTGAGCAGCTCAGTGTGTTTCTGCGTGGTTTTCTTCCATGGCCGAAGAAGACCAGGATTTGCACTCCATGGCCCGCGCGCCAGCGCCAGGAGTGGTGGGGATATCTTTGGGCGATGATGAGAGGCGCACCGACCCCAGCTTGCTGGTGGCGATTGCGACTTCCACGACAGTCGCTCGGTGTGCACTTTCCTCTCTGAGCCGTCCATCCCCGTTAATACTCATTAGCTCGCAAGTCGTTCGTTGAATGGGTCGTGAGGAGCAGGAGCCGAGGAAAAAAAAGAGGAGGAGGAGGAGGCGGAAGAGGAGGAGGAGGAGGAGGAGGAAAAGGAGGAGGAGGAGGAGGAGGAGGGGAGGCGGGGAGGAGGGGGGAGGAGGAGGAGAGGAGGGGGAGGAGGAGGCTGGGTACGACCAGGTAGGAGAGGAGGAGGAGGATGAGGAGGAGAGGAGGAGGAGAGAGGAGGAGGAGGAGGAGGAAGACGACGACGAGGGCGAGGGCGAGGACGGGAACGAGGACGAGGACGAGGACGAGGACGAGGACGACGACGAGGGCGAGGACGAGAGCGAGGAGGAGGACGAGGAGGAGGACGAGGAGGAGGACGAGGAGGAGGACGAGGAGAGAGGAGGAGGAGGAGAGGAGGTAGAGGGAGGAGGAGGGAGGAGCAAGGGAGGAGGAGGAGGAGGAGGAGGAGGAGGAAGGAGGAGGAAGGAGGAGAGGTAGGAGGAGGAGGAGGTGGAGGGAGGAGGGAGGAGGAGGATGGAGAGAGGGAGGGAGGGGGAGGAGGGAGAGGGAGGAGGAAGAGGAGAGGAGGGAGGAGGGAGGAGGGAGGAGGGAGGAGGGAGGAGGGAGGAGGGACGCGGCCGGGGTCTGCCACCGCCTGCGAACCACGAGCGGGGTAGACCAGGGGGACCCGCTGGCGCCGCTGCTCTTCGCTTGCGGGCTGCGCCCCCGCCTGCCGGCCCTCGAAGACGCTCTGCGGGGGGAGGCCCAGCGCCGGGGGCTGAACCCAGACGATGTGCACGTCCTCGCTTACCTGGATGATGTCGTCGTGCTGGCCCCCTCGGCGCTCGCGGGCGAGGTCCAGGCGACGGCGCAAGAGGCGCTCGGCGGCTTGGGCTTGGAGCTGGAGCAGCGAACCCAGACCCCCTCGCGTCATGAAAAAATCACGACGGGAGGTTTTTCGCTATTTTCGGCCCCTGGGGACCCTTACCGGCCCTCGGGACCGTCAAAAAACGACTCCGGACGAAAAACCGGTCCCAGGGAATTGGTCCAGACCGCTGGGGGTCGACGTCATGAAAAATTCATGACGTCGGGGGTCTGGGAAAGACGCAGGCCTGGTCTCCAGGGGCCGCCTGCCCTTCCGGGCTGGAGGAGCAGTGGCGCGCGGAAGGCCTGACCCTCGTGGGGGTGCTCCTGGGCGGACCGCTGCCTCCTGGAGGGCTGCCAGACGAGAGCGACGCGCGCCGGGTCGACCTCGGCACGGCCGGCTACGCGGCGGCGCGCTGCGCGGAGACGGCAGGGCGAGCGGCGGAGCTACTGGCCAAGCTCGCGGCCCTCCCAGCAACGGCCTCGCCGCACCTGCCGGCCGCGCAGACGACGGGGCTACTGCTCCGACACTGCGGCGGCAGCAAGCTCACGCACCTGCTGCGCACGAACACCCCAGCAGCCTCCGAGGCGGCCGCCAGGGCCTACGACGACGCCCTGCTCGCGGCTTGCGCGGCGCACGCCCGCCTCGACCCGCTGACGGAAACGCAGCGGGCGCACTGCCAGCTGCCGCTGCCGCTAGGCGGACGCGGCCTCCGCAGCCAGCGGCAGCTGGCGCCAGCGGCCTGGGCCGGCTCCTGGGCGCAGAACTTGCACGGGGTAAGGGGGCGCGCTGGGCTGGCATGCTTGGGCAACTTAGACACCTGCGCCCTGCCCGTGGCTGGAGCTCGCCGCGACGCTCTCGCCGGACTTGCCCAACTGCCTCCGCCGCCGCCTCGCCCTGGCGCGGAAGCGGCCGACCTGCCCACCTGGCAGGAGCTAGCGCAGGCGCCTCGCCGAAAGCTCCAAAAGGCCCTGACAGCAAGGATTGACCACAAAAACCACAACTCCTTGCTGCAGGTCTTGGGGCCAGAGGGGAGAGCTCTCCCACGCTCCTGCGGCGGGCCGCGCTCGAGCGCCTGGCAGACTGCCTCGCCGGGCGCGGACGCGCAGCGGCTCGACGACGCGGACTACTACAGCGCCGCGCGGACGCTCCTAGGCCAAGCCGCAGCCCCGCCCGGCGCCACCTGCTGCAACGCCGCCCGGACTGGCGAGCGGGCTGGCCAGCTGTGCGGGGAGCCGCTGGACAGCCGAGCGCGCCACGCCTGGCGCTGCGCTCGCGGAGGCGGGCTCAAGGCGCGGAGCAGGGACCTGGAGCGTGCTTGGGCCCGTATCCACGCGGAGTGCGGGTTTCACGTGGAGCGCCAAGCCCACGTCCCGGCCTGGGACCGCTGGCGCTGGACCTGCCCGCGCTGCAACCAGGGCGGGACGACGGCGGACCGGCCTGCGGGGCCGGGCTGCGCGCGGAGCGGGAGGAGGCCATCCTCGACATCGAGGTGCAGCGGGCTGACTGCCCCCGCTTGTACTTCGACGTGACGGTGCGCTATTGCGTGCCAGGGGGCGCCGACGGCCTGGCAGCGGCGGCAGGGCGCAACGGCGCGGTCAACGCCGCGGCGGAGGCCGAGAAGTGCCGCCGCTACCCGCCGGGCCGGACCCCGTGGGGCATGGTGCCCCTGGCGCTCGAGACCGGAGGGCGGCGCGGGCCGGCAGCCCTCCGGCACCTCCGCGAGCTGGCCCGCGGGGAGGCGGCCCTCCTGGGCGACGACGAGGCCGCCCCCGCAGCCGCTGGCGCCCTGATGGCCCGGTGGGGGCGGGAGCTCAGCGTGGCCCTCCACCGGGCCACCGCCCGCCAGCTCAGGACGGCGCTGGGCGCGGACAGCGCCGGCGCCAGGCGGGCGGCCGAGCTCCGGGCGGCTGCGGCAGCCTAGCCGGGCGGGAGCTGGACCAGGCGCCGGCCGCTGCTCGCGTTCGCCGACCGGGAGTGCCTTGTCGCCGCGCCCCCCGTGGAGCTCAGGGAGAGCGCGGGCGCGGGACAGACTGCGTCCGCCGCTCGCAGGAGGAGGAGGAGGAGGAGGAGGAGGAGGAGGAGGAGGAGGAGGAGGAGGAGGAGCAGGAGGAAGCAGGGAGGAGGAAGGAGGAATGAAGAAGGAGAACGGAGTAAGGAGGACGGAGGAAGGAGGAAGGAAGGGAAGAGGGAAAAGGGAGGAGGGAGTAGGGAGGAGG